>VXBQ01003134.1:504558-514716 GCA_013400175.1 Phainopepla nitens
CCGCGGCCCGGCCCCGGCCCCGGGAGGAGGCGCGCACGGGCCCGCGGGCGCCGAGGGCTCGGCACACGCAGCCCTACGCGCCGGGAGCCGCAGGGAACCCGCACATGGGCACGTCCTGAGCCCTGAGATAATCGTCTGCTTTTTGTTTTAATTAAATTAGAGCACTTGTGGCCGTGCAGACGCTGCTCGATGCAGCTCCAGCCACACGGCCATCTGGCTCTGTCTAAAGTTGCTTCCAACTTTGGCAAAGGCTTCCCAAAGGCGCGGGGAGCTGCTGGGAGCGAGTCCCAGGGGAGAGCCCGAGCACTCAGCGCTCCCGGGCTCCTCTGAGCAGGGCAGCCTGGGGCAGGGAGTGACCCTGACACAGACAGCACCTACACAAGGTGCTTGACTTTAAAAAAAAAAAAGAAGAAATCATGTAAATATTTCCACTTCATGGAATCATCCAAAATCCAGCTTTAAGATGGAGTACACAAATGGAAGGATTCTCTTGGAAACACAAGTCCAGGGTCCCTTTATATTGTATAATACATTTTTTTATGAATAAAGCATCCATACGTGCCCATACAAGAGAGGGCAGAGAAGGGAAGAGGACCTCAGCAATTTTGTCACAATACAAAAACGTGAATTAGTCAATACAGCAAACAGACTGAAACTTCCAGTACAGAGATCCCTCAATATTTGCACTATCAATGCCTGGCAGGCCTTTTTGCTTTCTTCACTGAGCAGTGGCATTAACTAACATTAACTCTTAATGAGGTGTACATTTTTTCATTTTCTACAAGCGAACACAACTGGTTATTAACTGAGCTTCTGCTAAGTCAGACACCAACTTCAATCCAGGGAAAAAAAGGTTAATCCACAACCACATTTCTCCACCTCTAGTTGTGTCTACTGCCTATGCTGTGAATTCTCCCTGCCTTCCTCTTGACAAAAGCAGGAAAATATTTCGGGATAAGGAAAAAACTTGGTAAAGTTCAATTCAGCCACTTACAGGGAGAGAAAGCAAGTTGCAGAAGTCTGGTTCATTCTGCCAAGCACCTCGTGTGTCAGTGAAACCCTCTGAACTAGAAAAGATCCACAAGGGTGATAAACTGACTGCAGCTGAATACTACATTCAGATAAAAATCTCTGTGTAATGTCCATTATCTCAGGACATAACTACTGTAGTGTCTATAAATATGCAGAATATATACACACTGACAAAAAATATTTCCATCTCAAGCTTTAGATGCTTTTTTAGTGAACTCTTCCAGTCAATTAGACTACCATGCTTAGAGTATGTTGGCAAATACAACCTGAAGTTTCCATCTGCTGAAGAACACTTGCATTTTTACTGCAAGTCAAACTACGCATCCAGAACTGTTTAACTATGCAGCAAAGCTAATGATATCTGAACCAAACTCCTCTCCAATACAAAAGGCATAGCAGCAGCAGCTGCAAAAAAGAACATCACTATACTGCAGACTATTAAATCGCCAGGCCTGCAGAGTGACTGGCGGCTTCCTTCTTCCCTAGGGACCACAAAGACCCATTCCAGTCCCCAGAGAGTCCATAAGAACCTTTGATTTGCAGCTAACAATGCCATTCCTTAAAGCTTCTCACTAATGTTCAGGACTCTACAGATGAGACATGCTAAAAGATCTTCAGATCTTTGCATGTGCTCCTTCTTATAGTGCACTAGATTAAAAACACTACTTCAGAATAATGTACAACTTTTCTAAGTTGGAAAAGGCACTTTCAGCTTACAGACTTCAAGTAGTAACAGAATCCTTTAAAAAAATAACTTTAGCATGCAAACTTTTGAAGCATTAGAAGTACTTCCAGGGTAACTGCAGTCAGTTCATTGAAGTAAAGACTATCACCAACATAGCTGTAATTGCTACTGCACCTCCATGCACACATGCCCACTTTTTAAACAGTTATATTAGAGACAAAGAGCATGATCAAGCTCCCTTCAAATAATAACCATTATCCAGCTATAAACAAGCAATTGGAAAAATGTCAAAAGCATGAAGCAGAAAAACCTAACTTGACTGTGTAGCACTGGTGGGAGGCTGCTCTGTGTACAGCTGCCCTATACTTGTACAGAGCAATGCAACAAAAAATACATAGGTAATACTAACTAGTAATGTTTACTAACACTATTAACATTTATCAGTAGAAGTAGATCATTAACCTTGTTCACCAGCACATGGGTAAGACAAAAGCAACAATGTGATCAATAAAACTGAGGAACGCCATTGCAAACATCTGTTTGTAGACAAACTGGTCCCTCCATAATGAGTCACTAAATGAATTTACTCCTGACTTACTTCCCCACAAATCAAAAGGATAACAATTGCATTTTACTGAAAAGGAAATTATTAGTCCTACAGTCAGTTATATCATTGGGAATAAAATTTTGAGTACCCAATGCTTGAAACACATCACTGTATCTGCTCTACGTTTACTCTACAAAAACATTGTTTCTCACATTTGGTACATTGATTCACCATGCAGGATCAGGCTATAATTCCATCAGCATATCAAACTTTAGACCACATAAGTTTACTTTCACCAGGATAAAATATGAATCTAATATGGAAGAATTTGAAAGACAGCTGAAAAAAATGCTATGTTGTTAGCAATAATTCTGTATTTGCAGGAACCGCTACCAGGTAACTATTCCAAAACTCCTGAAGTCCAAAGCAAGTTTTTGTTTTGTGGTTGCAATTTTTCTAATCCTCATTTAAGCCAAGCAACAGCTGCTCTGAAATTCGTTTTCTTAAGAGAATCATGTTACAGTGAAATGAATCATAGCTGGATCAGCGATACTGTACAGGGTACAGTTGTTTACTCCATTTTTCCTTGGTGACAAGTCAAGGGTTAATCTTATGACTCAGCCTGACAAAACAAGTCAGCTGGAGACAGGGCCAATTTTTTAAACTTGATTTCAGACAGACATGCCGTCAGCAGAGGAACACTGAACTGACATGCACTTTGTAGCCCGAATTGTTTCCACTCATGACCCTGTAGTGTGTGTCAAAAACAATAAACTGCCTGTTCCTAAAGTATGTAAAGAGATTATGAAAGCTGATGCAGAATGAAATACTGATCTAAAAATAAATGAAGCTACCTGTAAGAGAATATTTTCAAAGATTATTTTAGCACTAAGAGATTTTGTGAATGAACCACATGTTCTCCCTGAAAATAAACTTTTATGTGAAATACATTTTCATTCCATTTGTCAGAGCCACAAAGCAAATACACAATAAAGCATATGTAATTCATCATTTGAAATTATAAAAAATAAACATAATTTCTACAGATTACTGAATGTTATAACATATTATAGTTATGTAATTGTCTCAACAGAAGAGCCATTCTATAACATATTCCACAAAACTGAAATATCAAAATGCTTTAAAAAGGTTAATTCCTTTTATCAGTTTTGTTATTTTTGATGTGTCTGTTCTAAGAAAGAAAGCACCAAATCTTTTTAAATTATGTGCTACTAGAAATTAAAGCTCCTCTTTCACCAGCAAAAGCAATTGTGATGTGTAAACCCAAGTATCAAGTATCTCCTTGTGGAGAGTTAGCTTCAGTCTTTTTTTCAAAAAGACCAGTAACATGGCGAGAGCCCAAATCTGCTTTTGATGGGGAAACCAGATCTTTTGTTCCTACCAACTTCCAATAATTTCTTAGGGGCTAAGCTAACCTAGCTTTGGAAATAAGGCAAAGGCAACTGCCCTAGAACTCTCTCCTTTCCACCCCACACTGTCCAAGGCTGGAACTTCTTATCAATTTCAACCACGTTCAACAGAGGAACAGAAGTTTCACAAGTGATAAAGTTCTTATCAGTTCTAAGAAAACTGGAACCTGAACAGGAGAGACAGACTCAAACTGATAGAGAACAACCTGTTGCTACCTAAAATACACATAGTAATTTTGAGTTGCTTGTCCAGCAAAAATTCAGAAAAAAATATCTATACATCTTAGGATTCCCAAGAGAGCTTATTTTAAAGGCAAACATTTATGATAATTAACTATAGCAAAGCCAGAGTTAGGACCCTTGCTAAGCCATGCATTGAATATGCTGCATAATGCAGCTGTTGGAATAGACAGGATTTCAAGCTGTAAGAAAGAAACCTGGCTGTTTTCAGGGGAAAACACAATGCTTGTTATACTGTCCTCTATGTAATTCATCAGCTAAGTAAATGTTAATTTATTTTAAAATCCTGGAAGGATAGCCTTCTGTGTTAACCAACCACTAAGCATGCTGCTCAGCAGAGATGGAGCAGATGAGCTGTATGGAAGGCAATTAAAAATAACCCACTAGACTAAATTTTATAGGCAATCCCTCCTGCCAATATCCAAAGGCTGATGTTTTATGCAAATTAATTTACTAATCTACACAAGAGCTAAAATAGTTCGGTGGTTTTCCTTTTCAAAGGGTTTGTCTTTAACTGCATATTTAACATTCATGTTACTATAACCAGGGAAAAAGAAAGAGTTTGAAGGGATAGCGAATAGACAGTAAATACTAATTAAATGGATATTGATTGCTATCCACTACTTTTACCTTGCAGTATTACAAGGTCGAGGGATGGTTGTTGGGGACTTTGTTGTTGATTTGGGCTCTTTTTTTTCTGCAAAAAACTCCAGTTAGCTCTGGCAGATACAGGTTAAAAAATAATGATTATTTTTTTAATAGGAAACTGCAGCTAGGACTTTTCTGTTTCAGTAATTCTCTAAATAATAATTCATTTATTCAATGTTCAAGTTGAATTTTTCAATTTTTATGAGATATTTAAGTTATTAAACAAATATTTTTTTGGAATGGGAAGAATGAGGAAAAAAGTGCTGTATATCCCATTCTTCAGAAGCAATCACAAAATAACTTCTCAGAGGCAGTTTTAAAATTTGTTTCAAAATCATTCAAATACAACTTTGATAGGATATTGCTTCAGTTCAGAAAGTTCTATTATTTGGCTGGAAATATAAAGCACTTAGAGTTTGAAAGCCTCTATAGGAAGGTCTTAACTTACCCATATCTGCATTAAAAAGTAAACAAATATGTTTATTATCCTGAGGCAATACATTATCCTATCAAAAGCCAGATAATCATCACAAAATGCGCTAAAAACCTACCCAATCTAGAAGGCTACACAGACCTTAAAAGAGTTTTAAATCCTGAGATAAATTAGCAAGACTATTACTGAAACTCGCAGAAGTCTACCTGAAGTACAGCTCTCTGCACATCAACTCAAGCTGGCCAAGGAAATGCGTGTGAGCTTCGCGCGGTGCTTGCGTGTCTCTCCTGCCGGTGCGGGCATTCCGCTCCCCGGTGCGGGCATTCCGCTCCCCGGCCCGGCCATTCCGCTCCCCGGCCCGGCCATTCCGCTCCCAGTCCCGCCGGTGCCCGGCCCGGTGCGGGCATTCCGCTCCCCGGCGCGGCCATTCCGCTCCCCGGCGCGGGCATTCCGCTCCCCGGCGCGGGCATTCCGCTCCCCGGCGCGGGCATCCCGCTCCCCGGCCCGGCCATTCCGCTCCCAGTCCCGCCGGTGCCCGGCCGGGCCCTGCGCTTACGCCACCGGCCTGCAGGGGGCTCCAGAGGCACGGCCTGCGCCCGGCCCGCGCTCGCACACACCGCCGAGATTTAGTCCAAAATTCGTGGACTTCAGGGAAGCTTTGGGACATGGCGAACCAAAATGCTGAGAGCTAACTGTGCCTCGGCATAGCACCCTGCCTTCCTGTCCACTGCCCTCCTTTCTCCTGTCCTCCAGCTCGCTGCTCGGCAAAACTGCTTTGCAAATGAAGCCGAGAGCTATGA
Source organism: Phainopepla nitens (assembly GCA_013400175.1). Lineage (NCBI taxonomy): Eukaryota > Metazoa > Chordata > Aves > Passeriformes > Bombycillidae > Phainopepla > Phainopepla nitens. The sequence continues at coordinate 510,374 of VXBQ01003134.1, forward strand.
CAAGCCGAACGGGCAACCCCTCGGTCATCCAGAGTCAGGAATCCGCCTGTACCTTACAGAAAGGAAGAACTAACAACTAATCCTAGCTATCAGTGCAAATGCAATGAAATCCCACAACTACATCTCCAAGACTTTACAACTTGCTTGCTTTATAAAACCTGATGTCACAAGCTGTGCCAACTGTGGCACTAAAATAGGAGGCAATTTAATTCAATTTCTTTGCTTCATTATATAAAGACACATCTACATCTGAAATTTTACTTAGAGATCATGCAATGCTTTAATTTCAGTACCATTCTTTTGAAAAAGCATTTGTTTTGGTTTTGCATTTGTTTTGGTTTCATATTGCCCATTTCTGACAAATGGTCCGCTCACAGGCAAAGCAACCTGCCCCACTGTGGGGCTGAGCAAGCAACCAAGGGAAACCACTCACTTCAACAGCCCATCAAAGTCCAGCAACACAACATTCCTCACTGCTTTCCTAGCTGACTTCAAGCATTATAAAAATCTTCTCACCAAAGCCACAAGCATTATCGAGCAAAAGATAGTAAGAAATAGCCTTCAGAAAAGCTTGTATCCTTATCTATTGTTATAAAACACCACACCAATTCATGGTAATGGACACATTCATCTTGGAGGAAAAGCAGAGTTGCAGAAATTCCATGTAACTTCTCCCTAAATAACATGAGCTGCAATTCAGTATTTTTAAATAACATTTTTTCTAACTATGCACAAAATTTAAGGTTCTTTTATGCAAATCTACACTCTGATTTAAGAGTATCTAATACACTCATTTTGATATATTATGAAAACTTAAAAAATAAAGTATCTTCAGTAAATCCAGACATAGGGAAATTATCTGACATCATTATATATCCATCATGGATGTATGTATGTGCAGGATTTTCAGAGAAGATCTCTCAATTAAGCAACCTTACATTAGTTCACCACAGTCAGACAACAGGACAGTTACTTTGGAAAAATGATCTGATTACAATTTTTTAAAAAAGCTTTTAAGAGAGGGTTGCTCAAGTACCTTCACCCTAATTCAGTGAGAATTCAAGCTGAACTCTCACAGCAGGACTTTGCAATGGGCTGCCTGGCTGTTTAATGACAGCTAAATGTTCTCATGTAGCAAAGAGCAGGTGGGATGCTATAATCTGAGGTTACTGCGGTTTTCAGATAGATTTCAAATAAAGGCCATGTTGAAAAAAAACCCTACAATAATCTAACCAGAAAAACAGACCTTTTTCTTATTAAACATAAAATCTCAAATATTTTTATTTGGTTTGTAACATAATTTAGGACTTGGATGTTTTATACATTTGCATTTTGTTCAGGTTCATAGATGAACACAGTGTTTAAAAAGCAGTATTTAGCAAGTCCCTAAAAACTTTATCCCATAAATCAAGTCACCAAAGAACAAGTGTAAAGCAGAAGATGGACGACTGTGTAATGAGGAAGAAATCATAAGTTCTATGTTGCATTATCCATAAAGATTTATTTACTCAGTTTCGGTTTTTAAAATTGCTTTCTAAAACACAGCAGAGCAGCAGAGGAGAGGGGTCAGGAGAGTTACTGCTGGCTTTGAGAGCTCTCACTACTAAAGACAAGTGACAGTTGAATGTATCACTGCACCGTGCAAGGCAATTCAGAACGGATCTGAACAAACTAAACCCTGCTTTTCACATTTGGGCACCCATTTGTGGACAGTGGGGAAAAAAATCGTACCAAAAATATCTCCCTAGAAAGATATTCAGTTAAACACAACATCACAATCAGTTCAACATCACACAAAGTATCTACCCAGGATGCTCCAAAGTTTTGATTCACAGCCACACTTCATAAAGTATTCCAATGGTGTTGCTTTACACCAGGCTACTTCAAAACATGGAAATTGCTAATACTGAGAGAGTCCATTCAGTGTGGTGAACATTATACAATTTCTAAGACAGTCTGAACTTTAATCTCTCAAAATCTGGGTTTCAGATAATCATTCAGAAGATACTTCCCATTCTATCACTTCAAATAATCTCCTTTTACCCTTTAGGAGGGGTGGAGGAAGGAGAGAACATCTATTATTTTTCTTCTTGTACCGTTAGTATCTTCATGTGACATGTTTTGAAACATCTCTAGAAGCTCAGTCTTAAAAGACTGGCAGGAAAGCAGAAAGAAAAGTGCCTTGAATGGGAGGTAGTTCTATGCATGCAAACCAAGTTTGCTGTATCTTTGCCCCATAAATAATTCATGCAAGAAATTAGCACCCTTGGACTATACACATGCTATAGATGGTGCTATATGATGAACTCCTATAATGAAACTACAAATTGTCTTACATGTATTGAAAAATATGGGTTTGAGCTTGGAAAGAAATCCCCAGTATCAGAAAATACTAATTCAACAATCTCTTATTAAATAAGTGCAATCCGAAGTTTAATATTAACTGATCATCTCAGCTACTACGGAAAGCTTAAAATACTCAAAATACTTATTAGAAACCACACCAAAATCAAGCAGACATTTATGTCTGTATGTCACAGCTCATTTTCTGTAACAAAAATCAACAGATACAATATATTCCAGTTATTTCTCTGACATGACACTAATTAAATAGCAAAAGAATGATGATAGATATTCACACTATTTTTCTTAGAATTATGACCTCATGATAGCCACTGATTATGGTACTAGTAACAAATACTAGTTTGAAATATCTCCTGACTGGACATGTAGACAGGAGGTTTCTGCTCAGAGCCCATCCATTTTTGGATGGCATCTCCCTGGGCATTCTGAGCAAGCCTCACTTTTCTGTCTTGTCCCTCTGCAGCCTGAGCAGCTCTCCGGAAACCCTGACACTCTGCTCTTCCTGGCCGAGGAGCTACATTGCTTTCAAGTCACATGATGTTATTAGTGTCTGGCTTTGTTAAGCCCTACAATCACAAAAATTCTCAGAAATACAACAGTTTTTAATCTCTGAAGATAATGTAACTCACTCAAGAGTATTTCCCCCTCTATAATATAAACAGCATAGCAATCTTGCTGCTCACTCAAACCTGGCTTGAAAAAAAATATGCTTTTTAATTTCTATCCTCCTCGGAGTGCTTAAAATTTAGTAGTTGTAGTTTAACATAAATGCTTGCATGTCAACATTCAAAATGTTTTGGGCAGTGAGTCACCACTTAACAAGTTGCAACAAAAAGACTTAAAAATGCATTTGCCTGGAACATTTAATTTTTACAGTAAGAGGGCAAATTCAGATTGAGTTGCATTCAAGAAAGCCAAACAATTCACCAGCACTTTTCTCTGTAACTGTTTTTACTTTAGGCCCTGATAAGAACGCATTAAAAAAGATAAACCTCAAAACAAATAATTTCAGAAAGTACCATACAACACCAAGGGAAAAAGAAACAAACTAGAGGAAGGGTTGTTTGGGGTTTTTGAATCATTATTACTTAAAAGACTGTTATTGAATTACAGTTATCTAGGAAATTAAATTACTGCTGAGTATCCGTTGACATGGCAGCCTTATACTAACAAAAACATTGCAGAAACCAGTATTTTAGAAACTGAAAACTTAAAAAATACAGATTTGTATACTAAAAGTAAGTATCATCTTTCCTCTGACTTTTCATATTATAATTAAACTTCTCTGCACTAAAGCAGCTTTTTCCCACAATACATTCCAACTTCTTACGAAGATTTATTTTAAAATAGAGACTACACTTACATAATGAGCTAGTCAATTTAAATTTCTCATGATGCTCAGTGAAATTTAGTTTTGTGTCATCTTCCACATACACAGTATCTCATAATTTTCTGGATTTTTTTGTAACATGTCATTTTACTTCAAGGCTCAATTCAGCCTTGAAATACAGAGAAACAGTGCTTAAAACCTGCTGCATCACAATCATTCATAATAACTCCACTTAATTGCATAGATTGGTACAATGTTAACACAAATAAAATCTATCAGCATTTTATTGTCTCCACTCTTACAGAAGAATGAAAGGAAAACCATTTGAAAAACACTGCTTGTTAAAATTAAACCCTGGTAAGAGAAATGAGAGAAATCTTTCATTCTCCAAAATGATCTCTTTACCTGGCTGATGCTACTAAATATTAAACATGTAGTGTAAGCTTTATTACTGCCTAGAATTACTGTAATAAATTTCATGAAAATTGCACTGCTATGTGTTTTAGCTTCTCTGACATTTTAAATATATTTTTGTTAATCTAGCAGAAATCATCTGCTAGACTGTAAAGCCACCCTACGTAACACGCAACTGTTAAAATGTAAATTGCCAAACTATTTTTAGCTGCTGCTGAAGGGGGAAAAAAAAAGG
>VXBQ01003134.1:514722-550948 GCA_013400175.1 Phainopepla nitens
GGGGGGGAAGAAGAATATTCCTGGCCTCGGGAATAATGATTTGAGGCATTGTGTTCATTTTGTTTATCAAGCAGCTATTCAGCCTCTAGTGGGGCCCAAGTGCTTATGCAAGCAAAAGCTTTTAAGAGTGCCTGCAGCTGCAATCCTGGCTTCCAGGTAGGCTGCAGGTTCAGAGCACAGCTGCCCCAGGCTATCCACACTATCTCAGCTCCATCTGGAAGTACTGTTAAAATAGGATTTCAGATCCCGGGTTCTGTCTGTATCATCGTGAGCAGGGGGAGGAAGAAGGGAAAGAGAGGGAGGAGAGAACAGGGGAGATGCGAGGACTGGAAGACACCATCCGTGGTTCAGCCTCCATACAAAATGAAAAGCTCAGCCCCATTTTGCTCCCGCTATATTACTGTTGCCTGTGCAGTGTGTTCTATTCAGCCTATCCGGCTTTGAGTTATGACTCATCCAAGTGCACCTGCGCCCATGTGTTAAGTACTGCCAAATAAAAGCCCAACATCCATTTACACAACAAAGAGATGTATCCCGCAAGGCAGCGGAGCTTCCCCCTCCCCTCCTGTTTGTTCTGAGCAGGGGAAAAAATAATTCTGTCCTTCACTTCACTGGGGATTTTTCACTTCACGTGGATTTTTAAATGCAGATTCATTTATAAACAATTTTCTTCCTTTAAAGAATAAAGCATATTTAATACCACAAAACACCCCTATAGCATTAGATTATCACAGCCATTAATGATTTTTCCACCAAAACCCTTCCAACCTTTTTTAAAAAAGCCCTTTATTCTCGAAGGATAAATTTTCAAGCAAAGAGGGATCAACAAACTAGTTGCTTGAAAGCTTTCCTGATGCTAGGCTGAAGTTAGGAAAGGCTTAATGAAGGCTTTAAAATCCACCAGGGCTTCACAATGAACATCTGACTCGGTGATTTATGCATATTAATAACCTCAGTCCTACTGAGGCAAGCTGAGCTGTACATGTCCTCCGAATCTTAATGTCTTCAGCTCCACTGGGATTATTACAAATGTAAATTTCTAAGATTCTCAGCTATTAATCTCTGTCTGTCCTCCTGTTCAGCAACATAATGACTAATTAAACATCAAAAGACCTGTACAGGAGATCTTCTTTGACAGCTCCTGGCCCAGCTCTCTTCCCAAGAGAGGAATTCAAATGACAGGGACAAGTGGGTAGGAGCATATGAGCGAGCTACAAATCACTGCTATGAAATCTAAAAAATCCACATCAAATGTGTATTTAGTCCTGCAGAACCACTCCCAATTACCTAGCCTAGCTGTTCATGTCCAGCAGACAGCCCTCCTAGTGCTAAAGTTAAGTCATTTGTATGTATAGCAGGTAAAGAGAATGCAATTTGAGCCAAATTTTTATCACTACAAGTAAAAAATGTAGTACTTACAGAAGAAGGCAAACCAGGGGGCACCTTTCTTACTTTCTTTGTCTGTAGAGGATCTGTATATAGAAAAATAGCATTTCATCAAGTATCTACATTATAGGTGAAAAAGAATAAACAGCTACACTGCTCAGTTTTCTCCTTCCATGATGAATTTATTTTCCAATTCCATGTATTTTTTTATTGTCTAGCAAAGAGATTTGTCTTTCACAACAATATAAAAATGTAATACACTGATGTTCTCCTCTAAAATAAAGCTTTGCTAAATAGTTACCTTTAATTCTTTTCCTAAGGGAAATGGTTATTCCTAAGAACAGCAACTGTTCTTAGGAAGAGAACTGTTCTTCTGAAGAGTATACTTATGACCTTATACACTTGCTAAGAAACAAAGTAAGGTTTTCAGATATACAATGAGGAAAATGGGACTTATTAGCAAGAGAAACACTTTCTTTTCTGTACATCAGAGTAAAGACATATCTATCCAAAAGGAATTTGACATGTTAAGGTGTGATTTATATTCTAAGGATACTAACATGATGCAAATTTTATAGTTTTTAGACCCTACCAAGGTTGTAAATAAACAGCAAATTTAATGACCTAATTACTTTCCTTGAGTAATAAAGTCAATACATCTCAAATTTGCATGTAATAAAGTTGGAGGTATGATACCTGCTTCTTTCTTCCAATAGGTGTTGTATTATAACAAAAGTACCCAGCAATTTCATCACCTAAACCAAGAATCTGAACCACTTTATTCAGATGATAAGACAATTAGTCTGAAAACTCTGCATGCAAATTACAAATTAACTGATGTTTTGAAGATGAGTATCTGGCGAGATTACCAGTTCTACAGTTAACCAATAAAGTCTTTAATTAAAACATAAAATTCCTATTTTTCTCTTTTGATGCAGAACATTTATGATTATAAAGGTGAGATAAGGTAAAATATCTGCTGGATATCTTTACTTTCACCCTTTCCCTTCAGGCACACTCACAAAGAAAAGGACTTTTGGAAGAGATATTTACATTGGATTCAGAGTGTTGCCTGGAAGAGAACACTGGTTTGTTTCAATGCTACTTAATACGAAATTTAACAAGAGCTTCTTATAATCCTGGTCAGACAACTCCTTCTTGGGGATAAAATGGGCATAATTTGACTTTGTTAGAAATTCTCAGGCAGCAGATTTGTAGCACTTAACAAGTCCATTAAAAAAAAATTAAAACTCAGACATACTTTCTCAAGCCCTTGGAAAAGACTTGAGATAGAAGTGTACTTCCTCCTCCTGACATTCCAGGAAAAACATTTCCATGAATTTGTAACCAGCACCTGCCATATCCCAGATTACAAGCCCCGGATTCAACCATGACAAAGAGGAATATCACCTGCTTGAGCACATTTATACCCCCTAAGCTTTTCTTTTAAAGAAAAAGCTAAATATCCTCTGAAAACTCCACACTTCACTTCCATTTGTTTCATTAATAATATCAGGAACTTCCTAAACTCTATACAGTTTGCACAGGAAACAAGAATCTCATTCAGGACCATCTCAATGACTGCTGCACACAGTGACCTTCCTGCACATGGCTCGAGCACCCTGTGCCCAGCACCCAAAGCCCAGCTCCAACACCCTCCTGCTACTCAAACCCAGAGCAGGTTACTACTGTAAGAGGCTTCTCACTGAAACCAGTTCAGCGATGGCTAAAACACCATCACCATCAACTTAAAACACAATTCTTTTCTGTTGAAGTCCAACCACCCTTTCAAGCTGTAAACAATTCCCCTGAACATTTGTAAGTGTTTCTTTCCAGAAACAGGGGTGAGGAGCTGCTGTGTTTGTTCTGAGCAACAGGAATACTTACAACAATCTTCATAAAGACAGCCAACCCCAAGTTAAATGGCAGTTGGCTCGACAACAAGGTCAAAAGGCTATACAAATGCNGGAAAAATTTCTTCACTGAAAGGGCTGTCAGGCACTGGAACAGACTGCCCAGGAAGTGGTGGACACCATTCCTGCAGGGATTTAAATGATGTGTAGATGTGGCTGGGGACATGGGTTAGTGGTGGACTGGGCAGTGCTAGGGTAAAGGTTGGACTCGATGGTCTTAGAGGGCTTTTTCAAATGAAATTATTCCATTACATATAAGATTAGGTTCCAAAGTCATATTTTTTATTACAAAATATTTAAAAAACAATTTCAAGCATGTTTAGGATTATTTTAGTGCCCAAGAAGTTTGCAGTTATAGTTAATATTGAAGTTACTTCACAAAGCAATTTGCATTTGAAAATTTTATTTTGGGTAAAGTATGGTTGGAGTTACATGGTTCCAACAAACAAGATTTTTACTATGGCATAGAAGTGCTATACAGAATGAGGGGCATTAAAGACTCAGCCATATACTTAGAGAAATTCTAATGACCTATCATACTAATACTGAAATATATGGTAACTACAATATAAGGTTATACAACTAGAACATAATGGTAAAATAGACTATAAGGTTATCTTTTAATACCAAAAAGATTTTTTTTTTAATTTGCACACCCAATTATCCACAATAGTCTTATAGCAGATACTATAGAACATCTGGGTAATTCTTGATTCCCTGATTCAACAGAATTAGAGAGCTATAAAATATTACCACTGTCTACGACCAAGTACGAAAATTCCATTCACTTCCAACTATCCCCAGATTAATACTGATTAATTAATAGTAATACTGTCACAGGATTACAATTTTTAAGCAAGTTCTTGCCTGCATATTTTGCAGGGTGGTTTGATTTTAGGATAAAGTACTAGTCTCCAATTGCTAAGATCTTTAAAGGCATGTTGAACCAATTACAATGAACTATATATTGCCCTGAATAAAGTTACTTTTAGCATATAAAAGGATAATTGTTTCCACTTTGTGTCCTTCCCCTACTAAATAATGGTAATGACCTCAAGGTCAGGCATTTCCAGGAGTTAATGATGGCACGGGTTAAGGGCACTCAGCTGGTCATCAGCTCCTATCCATCTGTCATTATTGCTTTTGCAATTAAGGGTTTTATTAGAGTTTTGTGTTTGTTTTGTAAGCCAGACTGATCAGTGTTGAATCCAAGCTAGCATCTCAAAGAAAATGTTAATAATTCTAGTTTTTCTCTTATATAGCAGTTTGGTGTAATTTCAATTGCTTAGCACAGAGCAATCTCCTATATATTAAATGAATTGTCAAAAAAAAAAAAAGTCTGCAGAAAAGCACCATCATGAACAAAAGTTTTAAACTGCCTGTTATTACTTACCAAGAGCTGATGAGTCATGAAGTGGTCGTCGGCGCTGATTTGTGCCAGAAAAGGGGTAGTAGGGTGTTCCAGGTTTTCCAGAGGATGACAGCTGACCTGGACTCCCAAGCCCCATATCAGAGCGAAGCAGACTAGACTACAAATGTGTACAGAGAAAAGTCAAATTAAGCTCTATAATACTGCAGCTGTTAATATGCTAGGCTGACAAACTATTAACCACACTTACTGCTCTTTGCAGTTAAAGGAATTTACTGGGATTTAGTGTAGGTTTTAGGGTTCAAAAATATGTAGACTTTTTAAAATCAATGTTCGGGGTATGTACTATAGCATAACTCAGAAAGGCAGAGCAAGTTTGGCTGTGAGCCTCCAGAGAGCCATAACCATTTCAGCTGAAAACATCTGAAAAGATCAATTCCTATTTAAATTTTAAACAAAAATCATAATCCTTTGTTTGGTTTGCAATATAACACCTCTTCTATTATACAATATAAACATAATTGATAAAAACTGCTAAGAGTTTATAGTGTGACATTAAGTTTTAGCACATACTTAGAAATCAAGGCTTAGATTGCATTCATAAAACATGGAATAAAATTGTCCAAAAAAAAAATCAAATGCAGACAAGAGATAACAGAGTAGATTAATGAACAGAACATGAAAAATTGACATTTTAAAAACTAACTAACAAGGTAGTTCAACTTTACCCTTTTTGTTCCCTTTTCATGCAGTAAAAACAAAAACATTCTAAACACTTAACAAGTGCACTGTATATTGTTTGACCTCACATTATTTGGATTTCCTTTGTAAAACTGAAATTAACGTTGGTGATTTAGAACATAGTTTTTCCACAAGTTATGTTATGCTTAGCTTTGTTTTAGTCTGAAAATCCTGACTTGGAGTGAAACCCACAGAACTGTCTGTACATGTACCAGGTGGTAAAAATTCACTGTGTTTCACTCCTGGCTGGTGCATACAGCTTGCCTCATGGAGCAGCATCCACAGCATTGCACACAGCTAAAGACACTCCGCTCTTAATGTTTGCAGGTGTTTTAAGGTCACGTGGAAGCAGCAGCCTCAGAAGCAATTTGATTTCTTCAGCCATGGTCAGGACAAGCGGGGTAAAGCACAGCTGGCAAGACAACAGGCATGTTTTGCTTAGACTCATCTGCACTGACATTTCATTGTCAGGTGATGCTAAGACAGAAACTGCAAACTGTAGTAACTGTCATACCAAAACCCTGCCTAATTTCTCCTTCAGCCTGGCTGCTCCCAAGCCAACATTCCTCGTCCCATCCAGCTGCTCTCCAGGAGGAGCCCTCGTGCCCTTGCAGGTTCTGGAAGTTTCACCAAAGCACCTCGTGGGCTGGGTTATGGCAGGAACCCTCCAGTGCTGCTGCCTGCCTGGGATACAGCAGCCCACTGACATAGCTGCAGAGGCCGCTCATTGCTCCTGCCTCACCTCATCTTCCCTTCTGAGGCCAAAATACCTCATTCATAAATAAATGTATTTTAGGATTATACTAGGCAAAACTGATTGTCTGCTGTGAGGAGTTGTGAAAGGTGAGGTTCACTCGTACAGCTCGCAGTAAGGTACTAAATGCCTTCCACCTTGCAGTGCAGTAGGATTAGCAGAAAATTAAGACTTCAGATAGAGTTAGAAAATACATATAAAATAAGCCTTTTTTTTTTTTTGCATTGTATCACCATTGAAATTCCTCTCTTTTCTTGTTTGACAACTAATTTGAGGATGAAAATCTTATATTTTAATTGAATAGAATGGGATGTGAAAGAATCGTCCCATTACAAACTAAAGGAAGGCCCAAGAGGGTTAAGTATTTTATACAAAAGTGTGAAGATCAAAATTTATTATAAATGTTACTGCATAGAAATAACTTCCTCTTAGCTTAAGTTCTTCATTGTTATTCTTACAATAGTCTTTGAAACAGAATTCTTAATCTGAAACTCATATTAAAATGAGATACTCTGATAGGGTGACAAAAGTATATAGCAAATACATGCAGGGAGAAATCTGGTGGGATGTTCCAATGTCTTCTAATTTTTGCATTGGTCAAATAGTTAAGATTTTGTTGTCTTGCAGAAAGTATTATGGACATCAAGATATCTGGCTTAGTATAAATCTGAATTTAGCAAAGATACTATTCTAAACATTTACTACAGTTTCAGAGGTGAACAGTGTGCAGGAAACCTGGGCTATGTTTTGTGAACAGCAGCTCCTCCAAACCAACTCTGGTCGGAAGAAGAAATGAGACCAGTTCTCACTTAGGCCAGCACTTGACCTTCTTGACCAAGACTATCCAGGACTAAAGGAAAATGTCTTTACATAGCCTATGGGAAAGGGAGGAAGTATTGTGGTCATTGTCATTTCAAGTAGCTGGGGCAAGGTCTCCCTCCCAGAATGGCAGAACCGCTGGGGCTGGCAGGGACCTCTGGAGGTCAGCGAGTGCACCCTGCTCGCTCAGAGCAGCTGTCAAACACAATCAGGAACTCCAGCCCACTCACGTTAAAGACAACCCTCCCTGCTACCCCAGCATCTCCCCTGGTCACTGGAGGGATTTAGGAAATGCAATGGGATCCATACAAACGTTTCCAATAAAAATGGGCAGGGAGGGTTCCTAGTTCCTCTGTCATTAGGACAAGGGGAAGGATTAAAAAAATTAAAAAAAAAAAAAAGAGTAAAAACTCTTAAATTCATTTCTACAAAGTTATTCCAAAAGGTATGGGTCTGTATCTTTTCCAGACTTAACCTCCAACCTTTGCTTCATGACATTTACCACTCTTGCTCTTATCCTAAGTATTCCAGTGTTTGACATTTTCACCAGACCCCTGAATTTCAAAGCAGCCTGGCTTCTACAGCAACATAAAGGTAGCATGTAAGCACTATAGTAGATACACAGTAAATCTCAAGCTGTGCAACACACTCTGAAAAAGTTTTCTGATCTATACTGTATTTGGGTAAGCATTTTTTTATTTATAAAAAAGTATTAAAAAACCAAACTAACACAAAACCACAACTCTCTTCTACCATTGGCCCAATCAAATGAAACATCTGTTTAGAATTTTATAATTGTTCCTCAGTCTTCCAAAAGAAAATAAAAATAGATGTCATTAGTTCAGCTGATTGATTTTTCTGCCTGTTTGAACCAATTGAGAAAAAATATTGATTAGGACTGATCCTTTCCTAAGGGCATCTGATAAAGAAAGGAATACAAAAATACCACTGAGGATAGCAAAAAAGCTTTGTATTACCAGCATCAAGCTTCTCCTGCCAAAGTGCCCGAGGTCCCTGCGCAGAGGCAGATCACTTACACGTGTAGTTAGGGGCATTCTCCACAGAGAACCTGCACCTTCACTCTGAACCTCATCTGCCAAGCATGCATCCAATTACCAAAGAATAATCAATGACTGGTTATTCTCCTGAATACTTGTCCAAGTCCTTGTCTGTATTACCATTGTGAATACACAGGCATCAGCCCTAAAAATTTGCCTCTTTGGATTTTATAATGCATATATCCAGTTTCAATATGTACAAAAAGTTATTTAAAGTAATGTTTTCCCTGAGGAATGAGTGTTCAATAACTTTAAAAAAAAATAAAAGGAAAAAAAAAGGCTTTTATTACAATTAACTAAGAACACAGCAAGCCTGATTCGGAAGAGAAAAAAGAAAAAGATGTGAAAACCATGACTGCTTTACTTTTGAGATTTATCACTTTCAGAGAAACCAAGAACCAGTTTTGACAGCCTCAGGGGAAATGGCATGGCCTGACCCAAATAGGAAAGGCTTTCACAAGGGCCACTATCTCAACAAATGCTTTAAAGGGGTCACTTTCCTAAAGAGTATTCTCATAAAAATGAAATGCAGGGGAGTCATTTATTCAAGCACTGCAAGGATGAGATGGGGGGAAAAGAATAATATCTACATATAGGGGGTGGATTTATGGAACTTTACATTGCAGGTGCACTTCCATGCGGGCAAAGTTCACTTCCATTCAAACTAACAAGTCACTATATGCTTATATCAAAATGATATGCCTGAGATAAAGAGAAGCACCTTAGTCAACTTATTTTAAAATGGTTTTTAAATTTATTCTTTCAAAGAATTTAGGAATTAGTCAAACTCTTACTTTAATACTTAAGTTTTCTTCTCTCCAGCCCAATTCCAAGACTCCTTAGATACATTTTGATGCCAAAACACTGCTATGCCTTCAATGAACTTCTAGGACATCAGCCAGCAGAATCCTAGTATGTTGGTAAGCATTTCTTTGATTTTACTTTGATATTAAAAAAAAAAAAAAAAAAAAAGGAAGTAGACAAGTAAAGGCCTACAGATGTCCTAACAAAATATTCCTTGCAGCTCTCTAACATTTAGGCTCTATGCAAACAGGAAAGCCAAGCTGTCCTGAAAAGCACACAGTTTTGACAAACACTCCATACACTACAAAGTTTTACCCATTCGAAAATGTATTTGCCACAGGCAGGTAGCCTTGTGCTTTTCCGTCTAAATCTTGTTCATATTCTTTTCTTAAATGCAAATATTGGCAAACACTTAAGAATTCAAATTTTCCCAGCGTAGCCATAGCCAAACTACGTGATGGTTTCATCCAAAAACAACTGTGTGCCTTTACATTATTCATTATTTTCTATCAAAAGAATAATATGGTTGAGAATAAAAGCATTAGCCCATTATATGCAACTGATTATGACAGGCCTATTATGCTGGCATAATAAGGCAGTCTGCTTTGGCAGTGAAATGAGAGCTGCAACTCACCAACTGCAAACTTAGATCTCGAAAAGCTCCCCAAAAGTCAACTAGATTCAACTATTTTTCTTTTTTTTTTTTTTTTCATTAACTTCCTTTTCATAAAGTTTAAGCTTTCAATCCTAGTAGTCAGGGTGCACCTATTTAAAGCAGGAAAACTGTCTAGAGGTAAAAAAAAAAAATACTTGAGTGTTTAGTTAAAAATTGGGAGCTTGGATACTTTACTTTTACAAAATAACGTAATGCAACACCATTCATCTCAATCAAATCCCTCCATTATCCCGCCACTGTCGCTGACAAACTCACTTGGCATCTCTCTATTTCTCAGAATTACACAGAGCAGATGGCAAGTGCATTCCTTGCCTTACTGTAAACTTGAAATGTTGCCCTGGGTAGAGCACAAGTTTCATGTGCATGTCCTTTTTACTCAGTGAGCTATTTGGATGACTTACAGCATGGATATAATGTGTCTCAGTATTGCCTGTCTTGCCTTATAGATAAATCTGACAATTTGCATAAACTGGCTTAAAAGAACATAGTAAAACAGAAAAGTCAAACTCTGGTAAACTTGCAAAATCCCCCAGCAAAGTTGTATATTTTGTTATGGTGCTTCCAAAGAAAAACCCAGCACAACACTAAAACATTAATAATTGCTCTGAAACCTCGTCCAGTAGAGAGATTAGGGCTGCAAAAAGACCATTCACTCGAGTTCCACGTCACACAGTTTAAGCCAAAAATATAACCAAGATATAAAGTGTTGAATTTCACTTTACTCAAGTCTCCTGTCTCTGGAAACTGTAATGAATACGCACTCCAAAATAGGAACTGAATTCGGAAAAAACACTGACATATGATGTAAATTCATTTTAAATTTAAATTTTAGAGATATGTTTGCAATTATCAGCATGTTGTTAAAGAATCTCATCCTGAGAATTTCATCAAATAGTAATGTGAAATACAGTGTTACCATTTTGAGAACAAAGGGACTCTGAATGAGTAATCAATAGCAACTGGCAGAAAATGAGGCATTAATTATGATCCTCTCTAGTGTTTTGTCTCAAACAACGTTTCATTAAATATATTGTGCTAACCTGTACATCTTCAAGCCATTACCAATAGATTTGATCAGATAAATTTTTGGTCTGTTTCAGGAGGAGGAAAATATCAGAATTAGAAAACCAAAACAACATCTAAAGTGTTATATGATAACTTGAAGGTTTTTTTCTTGATCAATTTAAAGGAAATCAGAAGTTGCTAGTAAAACATCTCAGGAGAGGATCCTCTAACAACATGTTGATAATTGCAAACATATTCCTCATTTTAAAAAAATACTTAGGTCTCAATCTCAGTGTAGTCTCTTGAAAATTTAATTATCATCTCCTATACCTAAAGTATCATGCAGGTTTGAGAAGATAATGACAGTCATCCATCAACTGCATCCTGCCAGTG
Organism: Phainopepla nitens; assembly: GCA_013400175.1. Lineage (NCBI taxonomy): Eukaryota > Metazoa > Chordata > Aves > Passeriformes > Bombycillidae > Phainopepla > Phainopepla nitens. Next base: position 525,641 of record VXBQ01003134.1, read on the forward strand.
TAATCAGGCTAATCTAGCTCACTGGATTAAAAACCAGCTACCTAGGGTACTAAATACTGAAGTGATGCAACATCATAAACAAAATTACATTTAGCTTTACTGTCTTTCCAATTAATGTTAACAACGATGAAGACCAGGTTATCAATATATTCTTGTTTTACACCAAAGCTTTTCTGGATCACCAAGAGCTGCTTATTCATGTGTGTACCTAAGCAGAGGCTGCTATTGTGGCAAATTCTGTTCATGTGTAAATATACTGGGACTGAGCACAGGGGCAGAGGAGAGAGAAGAAAGGAATTTATTCAGAATTACATATATGGGATTTTTTTAGCAGTGGGGAGAGCAAAGATTAAATGCAAAGGGAAGGAATCATTTTGTACTCTTTTTGCATCTAAATGTCTTTAAAAATCCTGATTAATACAAATATTTTGAAGAGTCCCTTCCTTCTCTTTTGCAATATTGTCTTCCCTGCACTGATGCTGCATATTGGCAAGACTACAAATTCAGTTTTATGCTTCTAAAGCAGCACCCTGCTGATGTTGGTGTCCAATCCCAGAGGTTATGCTGGCTCAGCTTGTCTTCCTTCATCCCCCTGGGCAAGGTATTTTTGCGTTGCTGACTGAATTCTAGGAAGGCATTACTAAGCATTGTGATTACAGGTCAGGCACCCCTCCCTTTGCCTTTGAATCTTTCTGCTACATTATGAAAACAGTAATTTGAACAGCTTCCTTACTGGGACTATACAAAAGCCACTTTCTGGAAAACTCCAAGATTTTACAAGAGAAGTTGCTGAGTGGCTATTCATCTGTTTTTTAATTTTTATGGTACCACCGTCCTTGCTTTCCTTTCTGATTACAAGATACTGGCATGAGGAGTCAATATTATAATAAAGCATTTTATGCTGAGTCTTATTTACAGAAATTAGACTATAAAGGAAATAAAACTCAAACTATCTTCGCATCTGTTCCTCCCTCTGCATCTTCAGCAAAATTATTTAAAATATTTCAGACCATTAGTAGATCATTTCATGTATATAGAATGGAAGTTGTACATCTCCTCTCCCACACAACTGAGAGAAAAATCTCTCTTGCTCTAAGCACCAAGTCAGAAAATCATTAACATGATGAGGGCACATTAATAAAGCAACCAGTTAATTTTTAGGACTTAACATGGAGAACCCACATGTTTTCACATATGATCAAGGGAGAGCTCAGTTCTATACTAGGGTGCTAGGAAATGTCCAGGAAATATCTTAGGCTACAATCTCCTCTCCTGAACAAATGTTATCCTTCTCTCCCTGCTCTTCAGAAACCTGTGCCAGCAGGAGCCCCAGTGTCTTGAAAAGCACTCCAGAACACAGCTGAAACCAACACAAGTTGGATGGTTCAGTTCCATGAAGGAGCAATGTAAATGACAGATCTTTTGCTTCTTTCTATCACAGACTGAGCGCCCAGGCTCTGCTCTCCCACCCATGCCAGGAAGCAGTGCTCAGTAACAGGCTGCCTACACCACTCAACTCCCCCTCCCCAGTCCTACTCAGGGCCTCTATTTGTCTTGACACCAGTTATTTGTGCATATGTAAAGTCTGGGAAGGGACTTTCTCTACCTATTAATTAAAAAAGGAAGGTAAATGGGGTCTTAACATACTAGAATAATTACAGACAAAAGGAATGCACACTTCAAGAAAATCCAAAGGGCAATCCAACTCATTCAGATAAACATCCACGGCAGCAGGGAGTAGAGAGCTGAGCTAATATTTTCCCCATCCTCCACTAATACCATAAATTTGTAGCTGAGAAGCACCCAGCTCTGAGGCAGTCAGAATAGCTGGACACCAAAATAGTAATTCACCAAAGAAGTTTTATCTGCACTCTGTGCTGCAGCATTATTTTTACTTCCTTATGTAGCAATATGCAAGATAATATGTATACTAGTTTACAGAATATTCATAACCTTAAATACAATCAAAAATAAACAAAAAATAAAGGTGGCAAGAAAATGTGCTAACCCTAAATGGTGTGAGAAAGAGAAGGGCAAAGACAAGAAACTGTTTGCCTGGTAAAGGCACTGGAAATGATTCCTTACAGAACTGCTCTGCCTTTATAAATAGCATCCCTCCTCCAACTATAGCAAATTCCTAACACCTGCTACCCACTTCATTCCAGGGGGAATGTCTTCCCTGATTAACTTCAGGTGGTCACCTCCAGCACTGGAAAGGGAAATCTAGCCTGTGCCCCATACATTTTTACTTTCTAAAAAGGTTCTGCAGACTCCTTATCTGCTGAGTGACAGGAGATACTTTCCCAATAGCACAATAAGTAATTCACTTCTAATAAATCATGATGAAAAGAAAGTTAATATTGCTTGATTCTACTTGAGAAATAAAATGAAGCAAACTAAACTAAAGTTCAGGCATTCCATCTGCCCTTAAACTATATATCCCTCTCCCCATCCCAATCTTTTAGGATGGTATCAGCTGGCAGAATCCAGAGTCACTGCTTCAGTTAACATTGTGTCAGCCTTTCCTTCAGCAGCTGCATTTCTTAGAGATTGATAGCTCAGCTGTAAAAATCTGCTTCAGGGAGACACCTGATATCAAAAGTGTCAGAGAAGGGGAGATTAAAAAGAGAAAATATACAAAATAAAATCAGTTTTTCAGCTTTAAAGTTATATTGGTATTAAAAACCCCATACATGTACAAGCCTTACATTTTTTTATACTTCCATAACTCAGTATTACTTGGATTTAAGGAGACATCATGTTCTCTATACTGCTTCTAAAACTATGTGAGGAAGGAAGAAAAGCAACTGGTGCCACTGCTTGTAGCCTTTCTAAGGCCCCACTCACCAGAAAGGTCCAGAAAAGGATGTCATTTTCTGCCTCACTGGAAAGCCCCATTTAAAGCATCCTCAAACATACACCAGCAGTGAGGAGGAAGAGCTTTCTGGTTGTTTAATAGACACTGCTTGGCAGTGTCACTGGCAAAGCATCCTCGGAGCAACTGCAGTGCCAGGCTGCCACGCTGCTCCTCAGGACTACACCTGCAGCCTGAGGAGGGTTTATTTGTGTGCACCCATTTGAACAACCACCACCCTGGAAAATACGATGTGCTACAAATACCTTTTTCTGCTCTAACTCTTACATTTTCAGTAACAACTCAGCTGTCAAATGCCACTAAAATCCTGCTCTACCCCACTATTCACAATCACTCATTTCTTTCACTGTTGTCACTTTCGAGTTTTTTGTTCTCACAAAACTTGTATTTCCAATCACATTTTTCATATTCTTCTCTACTTTTCCATTTTTGTCAGTAAATCTCATTTCTGCTTCCCATATATATTTTGCACATTCTTATCTCCTAACATTCACATTTTTGTCTGTATGCTTAATCTTACAGCTGTTTAATGTTACCTGAGGCCTTATTAAAAACATTAAAATCAGTCAATCTTCTCCATTACACCAAATACACATCTTACAATTATATAGTTCAGGAACACATTAAAAATACTTTTAAGTTGGTGCTATTTTCTGGTATCTATACTCTTGTTTTACTTTTGCTTGCTTACTCCTCACCACCCAGCCAGTAATGCAAGAAAGTTGCCATTTTTGCTTATGCACAATATGAATAAGCTTTTATGTTCTCCCTAGACAGCTCAAATTTCTGGAGTTGTACCCTTATTACACTTCCTCAGCTATTACAGGGTGAGCACTGAGATACTACTTGTCTCAACATTTCAAGATTGTTCTTTAGTTTTGAGTTCTGCTCAAGATGCTTTAAAGTCTCCTTAAATTTTAAAGAGGCAAATTACTGACTATGCAAAGACAAAGTAACATACATTTGCAGACATTTCTTTTGCTGAAGTGATCATCTGTTAAATTGCCCAAGAAATTGGTGCTAAAGGCATTTTTTGGGTTTATTTCAAAAGTTCTTATGGTGTTTGTTAAGAAACAAATGATTTTGCACAAAAATAAAACAAACTTTTTCATCTGTTAAGGATGTAACAGCTAACAAACACAGTCTAACATGCTGCCATTTTATTCTTTAATAAATAGCTAAATTTGCAGGCAACAAGACACAAACCTTTAAAGTTCCATGTTAAATTGTGAAGAAAGGATAAATTGGTAAATTCTGAAAAGTTGTCTGAAATCACGTCTTAATATGCTTACTTGAAGTATATCCCCACAAGGAGCACTAAGTGGGGTGCTAATGTGCATAAAATGTTACTGTCATACCGCAAAATTCAGGCTAATTTAATAAAGCCTGATGTGCCTTACATCATGTTGCAATGATGCAATAATATGCTGCTAAATGAGTCACCTCACATTAGCTTCATGGCAACAGCAGAGTTGATGGCTATTGAAGAGAAAATGGGGTAGCAATATTACTGCAAACATTGATGGACCAGCTCTCTACTGGATGTTTTTATCCAAGAAAAAGCTGCCTTATTTATTGTGTATTACCAAGATACACAAAACTTATATAATAATAGCAGCAAAAACGAGTTAAAAATCCATCTGCCACTAACTAAAATATATGTAGTGTACACACCATGATACAGATTATCCATACACTCTCTGTATAGTGCTATATATTTAATGCAATATGTATATACATCATGTACTATAGAGTAGTGTATATTTTATAAATTATTATATGTATATGATTGTACATAGTCTAAGTGAAATGTATTTAGTAAATTCAATCTATAGCTCCTTCCAGCACTCATATATTCTACAGTTCTATCAGCAGCAGTTTCTAAATGGGTTATATAACTTCTGAAGTGTCCCACCATCATGTAGACCATCAAGATTAACGAGTAACAAAAATGGAGTAAATTAAGATATGACTCTTTATAAAAGGCTACACTTTAAACCACAAGTGGTGAATGCCTCTTTAGTTCCTGCCTAGCAACCATTACATTCAGCACTTGATTCTACCTCGTTCCCACACACAGGATAGTGTGCAGACTTCAAATTATTATGAAGGGAGGATAAATGTGTTATCTCTACATGCCAAAAAATCCATCATGTCTATTTTTCATGCATGATTGTTTAGAATGAAAATAGAACATTAAGGGGCTAGTCTCTAACAATTTCCTATCCTGAGCCTAGTGATGCCAGTGGGGAGAGACTGTGCCAGGCTCATGAGAACAGGCACTGTGAGGCTAAAGGAGCATCCCCCCTCCAATTATCCAGGGCACTCACGGGCTCCTGGGGATAAAGTTACCTTCTGTGAAGACCCACACAAACAATTAGAAGAATTAGTCTAACAGCTACACATGTACTGCACATTTATCTCAATTTCACTTTAAAAACAGTGCAGACCCCTGGTTTTCTTTGAGCTCAGACCTGTCAAACCAATGTGCAGTAACAGCTGGGGACCTTTTTGATGATATTGGAAACGGAGTAGTGTATTCAATAGCTGAAGTCTAATCTTGTTTCTTTCACATAAGCTACTGTTTTCAGTACTAAATCACACAAAGGTGAAGAAAATCCTTTTTATTACAAGAAGCTTTCTGAAAATTTTTTAACCTTTACCTGATTTATAATTAGTGGAAAGATGCCCTTCCTAAAACTGTAATAACATGGCCAACAAGAATGGTGGAGTCCCCACAAAAATCACAAACCACCACACTTCCTCCAGTTCAAAGACAAAAAGAGACTTTGTGTCAAGTCATGTAGCATTGCAATTCATTCTGATGGCAAAATAGAGTTTTTAGTATTTCTTCTAAAAGCTGTCAATTCTTCCTCCAGGTAAAAATTTTTAACATTCATCTAAATCAGCTCTGCATATGCCTCAATTTGTCATCTTACCCATAAACTTAGAGTCTATATACTTTTGGATGCTCCTTTTTGGCTTGTTTAAAACACCTGATGGAAAGAAAACATGAGAACCTGCACTTCCCGCTAATAAAATATTCATAAATTAGCCATATTTATGTTCTTGTGACTAAATGTTGCAGCTGAATCAGATTCTATTACCTAAGTCGCTCAGGTTCTTAAGCTACATTGAAAATCAATCACACTTCAACTCCTACAGCCTAAATATAAAGCCTGTAGGTAGCAAACAGTCCCTACAAATCACTGCTTAGAATATTTTCAGTAAAAGGTGAGAATGATACTAAGACTCTAAAACATTGCAATTTACAGGAGTCCTGAAAATTTTCATTGCAGCCTTCTGTAAACTCAACAGAAAGTAAAAACTAAAACTCCTCACACTTCCATACTAGGTTATTAATACCCTTTACACAAGTAACATAAAGAAAGGAGGTAGGAGAAGGATGGATTCAAGAGTATTTGGAGTAGTTTGGTATTTTCGATTCATCTGTAGCCAATAACAAACTCAGGAGACTGACTGGCTCTTGCCATTTTACCATTTTAGAAACCTTGGCCACTGTCTTTGAAGAACTCATGGTTCAGAGTAGAGACTAGAAAAGAGTGAGGTTGGTTGGTTTCAGAGAGGAAGAAAAGTAGTGGTTTGTAATTCCGCAAGAACCTAAGATGCCTCTTTTTTTTTTTTTTTTTTTTTTTAGGAATACTGGAAGAAAGAGAATGCAAATGTCAGAAGATAATGAAGAAGTGATACTGATTCAGCTGGAATACACTATATAAAATTAATTTCCTTCTCAGATTGCATAATAGATGTTTTAATAAGGCTTTTACCACTTCCACATTTCACAGGTGAACTAAAGAACCAAGGACAACTAAAACTAGTGCTGAATACAGAGCAAAGCTGATTAAAAAACAGCTAAGAGTTTATGATCTACAGTGGGTGAATGTATTAACTGAGACTTTGCAGGCATCTCTTTTGGGCATCATTCCACCTCTTAATTAGTGACTTGGATGAAAAATGAAGACTACATTTACTAAACTCACAAAGCAAATAACCCATAAGCATCTACAAATGCAGTGCAAGCCTGGAATTCAAAACTGCACTGACAAATTTAGAGATGGTAGAAGCAACGTGTTAAAAAAGTAAATACATTTTTCTACATGGAACCTGTGAACTGAAAAACAGAGGGTGAGGAATAGCAAGCTAGCCAACATTACCATAAAAAGGTATTGGGAAATTTTAGATCACCACAATTCAAATATGTACCAGAAACTAGATATTTGCTAGGAAAATAGGCAAGCACCACCCAGCAAAAAATTCACAGTATTGTCTGAAAGAGTCAGGTAATTTCTTCTTGCCATGGTGGTAAGACCCTAGGTGAGGTTCCTGACCTCATTTAAAGCACTGGAATTCCCTAGGTTTGTGAACCTACTGAGAACATTCAGAGCAGAGCATCACCTTTTCCACTAATATTTCAGTCTGAGATGGATGTTGTTACAGTAGCCACTATTAAAATATACCTGCACTATACATGCCCAGGTAAAAATTAACTACAGTTTGTCTTATCTTTTCTAAAGACTCCTTATCATCTTAATCATTGAAAGGTTTTTACAGCCTCTATAGACTTAAAAGTGAATAGATTCTTCTCCATGTCTACTGTCTGTAAGACAAGAGTTAGCTAGTTTAATTACAGTGAGGTTTGGATAAGGGACCAGGGAAACTCTCCTAAAGTAATTACACTCAAGTAGTTAAAAACAAAACCCGGGGTGGTTGTGCAGTCTGTCCCATTTCTAGACTTTTTTGAGAACTGACCCCATGCAGCCTCTGTCACGGACAGTGCAGCTGATTCTTCCTTTGGATTGTAATGGCCTCTCATGATCACTTTGGGCCTTCTCTATGGCAGATTTCAAACACTGTAACTACAATGAGAGCTGTATTTCAAGCACTACCACGCATTCAAACAAACAAACAAACACAACAAAAAACCCCAAACAAACCCAAAAAGATTCAGAAATCTCCCCACAGTCCAAGTTAAATTAATTCAAATGCTGTCAGATTTACTGGACTAAGACCAAGATAACCTACAAACTATAACTTACCACATGAACTTAAATAGAATTAAAGTTTAATTGAAAGTTAACTCTACGGCAATTTTTTATTATCCTGAATATAGAACGAATACCGATTTACCTATACTAACATTTTCCCCATGTACTGAAAATGTTAAGGAAAAAGAAACTGAGGGGGATTAAATAGTCAGAAGTTTATCAAAGGGATAAACAGAACTAAAAGTGATGTTAATAGAAACAAACATGTATAAGATTGTTGGGTTAAATAGCTATATGTAAAAAACTATTATTAAATGGTACTAGATAGAAACAATCCTAAATATACAGAGATATAAAAGGATTTTCCTCACTGAGAAACTGAACAACAGAAATTACACTCATTACTGCAAAGCAGAATGGAATGTTATGCAAAGTTCACATACGACAATTTTCCAATACAAAACATTAACTTAATGAAAGAGTAAAGTAGAAATTAATTTGATTCCAAACTAATGTCAAATTTAAGTTATTATATTTAAATAGAGTACATACCTAGTTATTTCAACAATAGTAAATAACTACACTAATACAATGTTTTACTGTCTAGACTGGCAATAACGTGAAACCCATAACTCTCAGGTAAAGAGCTACACTGCTTTTTGGGAGAATGTTGCTGAAAGCTCACCCATACAGCTACAAATGAGTCTTTGTTTGCCACATCTGCCTTGCAGAGAAGTAGTAAAGGCTGTGAGAATGATTCTTTCTTAATAGGGGAAGCATTGCCACATGGTGCCGCCCATTCACACTTCCCAAGCTACTAGTTAAAAGACTATAAGCCAAGATGTCAAACTCATATGCTAGATGTTATCCTCCAGAAGAAAGACATTCCTGAAAAAATCATTCAAAGGTCATAGTCAGTACAATTAAAAAAAAAATTCCTCTTTGAGAAAATAAATATAAATTAATTTCTTAGAATTATAAACATATTAGTTATTTAAATCTTTATCAACAGACACTGAATGTAATCACATGCTAATTATACTTTTTAAACAGTCAAACTTCCTGTGCATTCAAAACAAACTTTTAAATAATGATGAAAGTATACTTAGTCTGGCTCATTAGAAATAACATGGAGGAAATCATCTCTCTAAAATGAAGAAACTGTACTTACTTGACAGCCTGCTAAGCCTGTATCTCTACCATACAGTGGAAATGGACCTCTGTCGGAAGTTTTTCCTATAAATGAAAGAAATTCAAAATGCGGTTATTTTTAAAATCCCTCTAGACATCCACATCAGCTGTACTTTTATATGCAATTCAGAAAATCTATTAGCATCATAATAAATTTACAAATATCAAGTTGCAAGAATAAAATCAGGTTTTTATATGTCTGTGTTTAACACACTCAAACAACACTACAGTAATAGATTACATATTTACCTAAATAAATTCCTTTTGTAACCAGTCAGATACTATAAAATATTCTTATTCAATATGTTTAAATACAAAAGGCAAAAAGTCCATTCTCATTTCCATTATCAAAAGCAGAGGTAGAAACATTTTCAGACTTTTCTCCTTCCTACACGAAACTAACACTTAGCTGGTATCCATCTTAGACAACAAATATACTGAGCAATAAAATAAAATCACATGAAAAGCAAACAAAAACTTTATTCAAAACAGTAAAACTCACGCCAACCTTAAACCATGGCTGATTCATTCAGCTCTTGACATTCACCCCTAAATCCTTAAAAATCCTTTTGTTTAATATACAGATCAGCAGCTACAAAACTCAAGCAATACAACTGGGCAAGACAGCACAACAGACTTTTCTGCCATATATGCAATCTTTGTGTGTAGGCAGCACAGAGAGCACGGTGCCTTGTGCAGAGTGGCTGCCTTCTGATGCTGCTGCCTGAGGTCACAAAACAGTAGCAAAGGGTTTGCCAGCTCCAGAAAAACTACTTTGTGGTGTATTTGTTAGGTATGCCACCAAAATGGCATGTTTGTATATGAACACTCAGTGTGCAACTTCTCCAGTAGAGCTCAGAAGTTTATCCATCAACACTTTGAAAAAAAATCTTGAATAGAAGCCCACTGAACAATGCCAAGCATCAGACACTCATCAAGTTTGTGTGTAACAGAAAACACCAAGTGTGTGTGCCTGCCCTAATTACAAGTTAGGACTCAGAAAAACCCTGTACCACCACTCAGAGTCTTATCCAAAGGCAAGCATTAATTAACCACATCTACCCATTTGAAAATGAATGCTATCTCACTGAACTAGGCATTCCCTTTGCAAATGATGTGTGTGTTATCCTGTCCTAAAAAGAAGAAAAAGTAGCCTCTCTTTCACATTCCCATTTCAGTGATAAATAGCTCCATGTTACTGCAATTGCACTTCAAGAATAGGACTTCCTTTGCTTTTCCAGATTTTTCTCTTTTATTACCAAAAATCCCTAAATATAATTTCATAAGAGGAAAATCTAAAGTATGCTTTTTGCTCATTTTAAAAGTGCATCTTGTGTAAGCAGGAAGAGGAAGTCTGAACCTCTTGGAACAACATCTCTGCAAGATTATCATTGTGATAGCTACCAATGGTATGGGCAATAATAGTTTGCTTGAAAAATGGCAGCTCTGCTCTAACAAAGGGAGGAAAAAAGTTAACATTTTTCTGCTGAAGCAATTTGCCTCTAACAATCTATCAAGCACCAAGAAAATAAAATACCTAGCATGCAAAATTATAAGTAGTAGGATGAATCACGCTGTTCATTTTAAACCAGACTCAGCATTTTCTTTCCAGAAAATGAGAATCTCATATCACATGATAAACAACTTTGACTGAAGTATGCAGTATTCCAGGCAGGCTTTAAAACAAATATTTGTACAAGACTCAATTACAGAGGCTAGAAAAATTATGATTTAAATTATGGTTTGTGTAGCAAGCAAGAAATTGTTAGATAAGAATGCATAAAATCATGTTATTTAAATGTTATAATTTTTAAAGTATGGCAGATTCATATTGAAGGAGAAAAGCTTACTCCAACAGCCCAGCCTAGAGCAAATTTTGTTCCAAGAAGTGACCACAACAAGTCAAAGCTTTCTGATGCTGCAGTGTCTAAATATTTATCAAAAGTTAGTCGGAGCAAATCAACATTAACCTGTGTTCAAATGCCCTAGCTTTTCAATGAAGGGTTTGGAAAACAACCCAGGACCAACTACAAGAGAGTGCCTTTCACAGATAGTCTCCAAACACATTCCCAGTGCAAGCACTCAGGACTCTCAAGCTTGTAATAGTGTCACAATGTTAAAGGTACACATTTTTTAAACACTAAAAATTAACAGGCACACACTACAGCAACACACACTGAGCCCTCACTCAAGTCCTGCTCCTGCTTCCCTCCCCAGCTATGGAGCTGCACCCTGTGCTCCCACCTGTGGGGCTGGAGCAGTCAGCAGCCTGATCTCCACATTAGCACAAGGATGGGACAGAGGTGAGCGATCCTGGGCACCATTAGACCACTTTCCTGGAGTCCAGTGAAGCCTCTGAGGCTTCAGTGACAAAAGACCAAGGTTTCCCAGCATCATGCTGTCTAGCCATATCACTTCACTCCCAACACAATGGAAAGGTGACAGAGTACAGACTTCAAACTGCCCGTTGTCATCTCAGCACACTTCAGCTGCCCCAGTCTAGGCACAACGCTATTCTCACTATTTAAACCTTTGTAAGCTAATGCCACAGGTAATGTTTACTTATCAATTTACTTAGAAACAGAAAATACTTAAGGTGGGTAATGCCAAGTTTGAGCAGATGACGCTTCCTCGATGGTTCACAAACAGGTAGGTCGGTCACACACTCTCTGATCACTGCACGGGCAGTCTCTAGCATCCAATAAAGTTCATGCACATGGTCAAATATATCAAAGCAAACTCCCTTTGGTAGTTTTTAGATTATGCAATACCTTTCTTATTTACTCACACTCTCTACAGATTGACAGAAGAGCATAAAAATGTGGAGGTTACAGTAAAACCCAAAATTACTGGAGTCCTAGTGCTTATGAGAATGCAAACTTTAAAAATACAATGAGACTGAGAGCCAAAGCAGACCCTGAAATGACTTGCAGGCTTACCCCACAAGATTTGCAGCTGAGTCTGTTATGCCCTCCTTCAGGTCTTGTCTCAGTCAGTGCCCAGTACACAGACAGCAATAGTCTCTGTTGCATTGCAGCTGGGAATTCAGAAACACTAATGCTCAGCATTTCAGGGATATGAGGAAACTCACTGTGGCACTCGACATAAATTAGAAGGAGGAGAGCCAAAAATACTATAAATGACAAAATTCTTATTGAATACTTTCATTTGCACAGGTTTGTGTAGAGATGGAGGTAAGGTAGCGTGCAGACTTATAAGCTCAGAAGGTAAAGCAGATGCCCAGATGAAGTTTATTTCTTCTTCAGATCTGATTTTATTTTCACACAACAAAAAAGTTAGATGCTGTCATTTTAGAAGAAAAATCTATGCCTTGCTTACAAAGCAGCATCACGGTAAACTTTTCTTCAGGTTACATCCGAGTGGCTCTATATACCAGAGTTGTGCATTCCAAGCAGATTTGGAATAAAGCAACAGACATTTAAAAACAATTTGAGTTGGTTACACGCAAAAATCTTATATTTGCACAGTTCAATTCAAAAGGCATTTGCATTTTTTAATAACTTGGAATTAATGTGCTTTATTGGGCCTTGGGGTGGTTTTTTTTGAAGTTTCATGTGTTTTTATCAGGAAGAATTTCAAGGACCTAGTCACCACGTAACACGCTTAAAGTTCAGGGACTAAGGAGTTAACAGAAACCCAACCACGAAAATCCCACTAGGCATTTTGAACCACAAATATTTCCCAACTGCATAAGTTTAAAATACTGACGCATTCTCTATCAATTCAAACATTAATAAGCATTTAGTAAATATTTTTTTTCTCTTGCAATCACTTGTCTAAGTGTGATATGCTCACAACTTAATATAGCCTTTGAATACCACACGAGGAATTGTCTTCCACAATACATCCATACGTATAACAGCTGTGCAGCCTAAATACTCTTAACACAGAACGAACTGAAACAGCAAGATGCAAAGTGATAGTGAGCTGAAAACAGCACTACATTAACTCAGTTGAGGACTACTTCACTGAATGTGCTATAAATGCCTGCCAGTATAAAACAGCCTTTTCCCACTGCTTCTAGATAATGCTTGGCTTATGAGAAGATGACAGAACTCTCAAAAAATTATTTCAATTCCCACAGAATTAACCCTTTAGAGACGGAAGATCTTTCTCGCATTGCTAAGAATTTGTTTGGTTGGCAATATGGAAAGCAACACCATCTTTTAATGAAGGAATGTTTATCATCCAGTATGAATGCTATAGTGACCACGGCTGGCAGCTGCTCTGTTTGTCAGACATGAAGTATGTCTGCCCTACTTGTACAGAGAATCTACTTTAAGTGAATACTGAGGCATGTTTTTACAGTTCCTAAGCATCATTTCTTCAATGATGACACTTTAAACTGATCCCTACAGATAGCCTACCCAAAAATCAGTTTATAAACATTGTTGACAAGTTTGAGAATTGCATTTTCTTTTCAAGTTATTAAACTGGTGTTGGCAATTCAGCTACAAATCAATTATTAGACGGCCTTCTCCCCCTCCATATCCAGCAAAGTATGTGTCTTTGTTACCCACATGAATGAATAAATTCAAATAATTTTTCATATGCAGATCCAATGTAACAAGGAACAAGCTGCACAAGCGACACTAAGAGGCGCATACAAAAGATGCAAGAAAAACCTTCAATAAAGTAGGCATTTTTCTACTAATCAATATTACTTTCCAAATTACCATGAGGTAGAATATACACAAAGTTCATAGAATAAGATTCTTGTAGGTCCACTCTATTTTTTTTTTATTTTGTTGGCATTAAAAATTCTGATTCAGTAATTATTCAGTACAGTGAAAAAAATACTATGTTTGATTAAAATACAAATCCATCTCTGCTCCTAGGACTTGGTGTGTTGCCTTCTTTGAGGCAAGACTGACACATGCAGCCATAAAAATTTTTACTATATATCTATGCATTTCCCACAGCAGCAGAGGAATAATTTCTTCCTTTTCTACTGCTATATAGCCTACTCATTAATAGAGGCTGTCACAGCTTTAGCATCTTCTTGCTAGCATTTTAAATATCTATAATACACACATGCATATATTGTGAACACATATAAAAATACATTTTTCATTATGATACTTGAGACCAGAACTCCTGGAAATGAAACAGAGATCTGGAGCAACACGATTTGAAGAAATGGCTTAAAACAAATGACCTCCTATTCTCTTCATGACAATGTTTAAGTATTATTGGCTGATGTGTGCCAAGCATGCTGCTGGCTGCACTAAGGATGTTTAACAAGCCAGTGCCAACAAGTGCAGCTGCTGGACTTGCAGCACCCTCCTCCTGTTCATTCCAAGCCAAATTACTCACTCAGTTATGAACAATGAAGCAGCAACACAGAAAAATGTCAAGTGCAAGTGAGATTAGTGATAAACTACAGGATCCCTACAGAGGTCAGTGATTAGCAGGTCCCCAGTCATAATCACTTTCCTAACCTAGCCTTTATCTCATCACTCCTCCATCTTAGCTCAGTCTTCTGACTGCAAGCAGCTTCTCCAATCAATATCCCTCCAAGTCTTACAAACTCATCCACATGCTCACACCTTTTAATAAAGCAGTCAAACCTACCCAGTACGGAATGTCTGGAAACTTGTAGGACACAGTTTTAACCTTAAATTTAATATGCAATTAATACACAGAAAATCCTATTGCTGGAAAATTTTTAATAAAGTAACAGAAAAAAATTACAAACATACTTAGCCAGAAATGCCATGCCCAAGTGTTGATCAGCAATGGAGTCTATACAGCCCATCATAAAAATGGTATGTAGAGACTGCAACTACTGAAAAAATGTTGGAGTTTTTTTCCTTATACTGTGACATCTTGTAAGACCAATTTTCCCAGATAGCAGAAGAAAACATTTTAGCAAAACTTGGGTTTAACACTACAGATTTGCTCCCTCCCACTTTTTTTTGGCCAAAAATTTTCAAAGACTGGGATCCTAAAAAACTAATGATTGTCAAGAAGTAAAAAACTATGACTCTGAATGAGATTTATGGGATTTAACAGTCCAATCTCAGGTCTGCCAGGAATCTCTTAGGATTCTCGATGCCATAAATTCTCATTTGTAAGAAGACAGAATCATACTTCTGTTATCTAGTCCAATTACTTGTTTGGAGCAAGAGCTGCTTTTCACATCCAAATAGTCCAAAATGTGAAAAATTTGAAGCTGGAAATACCTGTAATCAACTTCCCATTATAACTTCTGCAATTTAAGAACAAATACTGAATTATTGCTTTTGTTACCATTTGCACAAGATGATCTGGAAATAAAAATTCAGTTTGCTTTCCAAAGACTAAAAAGATCAGAAGTTTTATACTCACAGTTGTGTCAGCACTTGCAGATGTCTTTCACTGTGAAAATTCTACTGATTGAACCAACCAGGCAATATATCTCAGAGTATATTTATAAAGATGTTAAACACAGAAGTCAAGGGATTCTCACACTTTCTTTAACACAATATTTTTTTTTTAAATAATGTCAGTGTGTGAAGAGGTATTAAAGAACCTGCTTCTCAAAGACATGCCTTTGACACTTCCATCCCATTGATTTGTAAGTACATCTAAGAAAAGATAGAGTATTTTGTCAGTGTGCAGATCACTGCACAGACCTCGTGCTATAAAAACAATTTATTAATGTTCTTATGTACTTCAAATACACAGGAGGTAAGGGTGGACTAAATTCCACATTATATTTGGATTGACCCTATGAACTTGTAATTTATATGCTCATGTCAAACTAAGAACATTTCTATTCCAACAGAGGCTGATCCACGAGGGCTCCTTCCTGAGTACTATTCCTGTCCCTCCACTTCGCAGGCTTCACTGAGCTGAATAACAAATCAAATGTTTGCAAGGCTAAAAGGCACTGAAGTCGCTGGCAGGAAGAATGCACAGCAGTAACTGAGGGAAGAGGGAGGACAAACCTGAAGAAAGAATTTCTTCTCTTCCTCCCCCAAGCATATGTGGGCACGTATCTGTGAACCAAGTCACTCCCGAATAGCTGTTTGATGTCGTTTCTAATCCTCCACTACTATGTCTTCCCCAGGCTAACCTTACCTTTAACAATGTTAGCACTCTATTAACCCATTATGTGTGTTGCACATAGGGAGAACACCCAGTGAGAAACAGGTTAAAAATATACTAGAAATGAGGGAAATCAAGGACATTGAATATCCAGAAAACAGTAACTGAAGCGAGTTTGCATATGAGCACACAGCCATTTCACAGTAGTGCCATTTGTCATATACATTTACTTACCTCACCTATCCATCCCACGTTTTTCTAGAGTATCTAATTGTCTTCACTTTGTCAATTAAAATATTTGTCCTTTTGCCACCTTCCCCACCTCATCCAAAAGGGATTTAGCTCAAATTCTTAAGTAACTAGCTAAGCCGCTACTTATAGTTAACTTGAAAAGCATCCCTTGCTCTCCTGGTGTGGAATTTGTCCCAGATCTAAGGACAAAAATTACTTTGAACATCAATTACATCCTTAAGTCTAAAGTCAAGAGGATTTTTTAATTGGAAATGAATAGAGAATCCACACTTTACAACAAAATGCTACACCTGTTTCCAATTAAAAAGATTATTTTGGTGACACTACTTACTACAAATTACTACATTACTTCATATACATATATATATATATAAGTTCTGCAGGTATCTACAGTTTCTCTTACTATCAAAGATCTATTAATTCTCATTAAATGTGAAAAGCCAGCTTGTCAACAAAGAAAGATTCCCCCCTTGCCCATTCTCTGTATAAACACAGGCACAAACACAAAAAACATTCATAGTCATCTTCTACGAGGCAACTGGCAAATGCATACAACGGTCCTCTGCTGTACAACACTTTTGACAGTTTTTATTTGAATGATTTGCATAACTTTTTCTAACTTTATCCTTCACAGCCATCTCAGTTGCAGAGACAGAGGTTGGTAAAAGAGTAATTCTCAAACTATGGGCTCCAGACTAGCAGGAGCTGCTAGACTGAAGGAAAAAAAAACTAACAGCAGAAAAAAACCCCAAACAAAAAACCCCGCCAAACCACCCAAAGAACCAAACAACACAGAAAAAGAACATCGAAAACCAAACCCCAAACACACATTAGATGTTAAAACACATTTTAGAAGACAAAACAGCACGTTACGTGTTTTCTGACTATTGCTGCTTCTAGAAACAATTCCCGCAGGTACCACAGAATAATCAAGTTACCTGTTAAAACAGGAAGGGAAATCCTCAGGAGATGGTGCCTGAAAGGAGCCATCTCCTGGTTAGGGGCTGGAAACTGCTGACTATTCACATGCATTATATGAAAGCACATCAAGCCAAAAGAATGTGAAACAAAAACCCCACAAAGAATAATTAGATAATCTAGATTAATGCAAAGTACTTAAAATGCTAAATAGGTATTCTTATTTTAATACAAAAGCAGTATTTACAGTACAGGGCTTTAGAATGTCCAAAAATTGAAAGCGATCTGCCCAAGCTCTGAACTACTGACGATAACTGCACAAGAGAACATCACTGCAGAAATGTAAAGTTGTATAAGAGCTACAAAGAGAATGAACTTTTAACTATCTACCGAAAAAAACCACTCAAAAAATACGGATCTCTCTAAACCATCCCTCGTCTGTAGGCACCTCACATCTCCATGCATTTTTGAAAACACCAATATCTTACTGACAAGGCACCTCAAGGATGAACACTGGAGTTTTAAGTCACAGAGTATTTATAAGAGATCATGACAGGTGTGGGAAAGCAACTGAAGAAACATAAAGAATAATAACCCAAGTCAAGATAGTCAAGCTGATCATAACTCTCAGGTTTAAAGACACCATGGAACACGGGGAGCTGCTCAATGAACTAAAGACTAAAACTTCATATATCAATGAGTACTACTACCTCTCTGCTTGGCAGAGCATGCTTTACAGAGGCCTTAAATGATCTAAAGTAGATAAGGAAAACACTTCTCCTCAGCACGTTGAGAACAAAAGGAATGCTTATTGCAACATTGGTAATTATTTTATAGAAATGGTGACATGAATAAGAATGATAAAATACTTCCTACTTCAACAAGGAGAACGTAAAAGCAATTGCTAATGCTCTGCACATCTGTATCAGCAGGTCGAGGTAATCTGACTCCAAAAGGATTATTTTTTTTTTTTTCAAATATATATAAACCAAGGGGTTGTCTCAGATATTAAGGCTAGTTTTTACTAAATCTTAGAATATTCATAAAGTGCAAGATCTCTGGAAGAAAGCTCATTTTGTACAATATTTAAAATAGGTAAATAGGATTACACAAACAATTTATTCCTCTGATAGCAAATCATAAATAATGACATCACCAAAATGGAATTCTATTAATAAAGGATTAGTAGGCTAATGGTAATGCTCTTCAATCTGATTTTGTGGGAAAGGTGTGGTTTTTTCACTGTAAGCTGGCACAGTACACTATCAATGTATCCGAGTTTTGTAAGCTATGTGCATTGATAACAAATTGTTTCACAATAAAGAGATACATTTTAAAAGAATTATTTAAAGGAGTAACCTTATTACTCTATTATTAAGGGAGTGAAAGCTAGGCACCAGATAATGTTTAAAATGCAACTGGAAACATCAACATGACTCAAGCCTTGCCCCTAGATTTAGGTTTTTTTTTTTTGTTTTTTGGGGTTTTTTTAAAGTGTCAGCTTGTCAATCTAAATGCATTACTGGAAATTCAGAGCTTGCTGGCAGTTTGAAACAAATGAAGACAGGTCAGTGGAGTGCTCTGAACCGCACTTAAGGAAGTAAACTGCCTCTTATTCAGCCACATGCAGAAGGATGCCTGCAGGACTGAGACAAGACCCTGCAGCCTGGAACTGGCTTTACCTTTCAGGAGGAAGGTAGGAGCAACAGAAACTTTCCATGTTCCTCCATTATCCCAAGCTTTCCTGTTGGCCTGCCTCAGGACCTCTGCAAAAGGCATTCTGGCCTTGGCAAACCCCACAGAGAACCTCCTGAGGCATTGACTAGAAAAGGCCAAATGTCCACCTTGGTGTTAAGGATAATGTGGTTATGCTACCTGAAAGTACTGCAAAGTAAAAATCTTCTTTCTAAGCCTGAACAGTGTTAATGATTGAAAGTAAAATCACATAGGCTTTCTATCTTTTTATCTATTTTACCTGCTTGTACTTCAACTCCCTGGACTACAGAACAGGTACTGTGGAGCTTGCACATTATTGTGGAAGCCTTTTATACACAAGCAAAGATTAATTTCAAAGACATTTCCCATTTCATACCTAGCTGTTATCTCTGCTGTAAGCTTTCAACTACACATTAGCTCTTGATATCAAACAGTCATAAACACTTATAAAACACTTTTCTTGATCCTGTTCTGAGTAACTCATCTAAGTCTCAGCATCTGAAGCACTTATTTCACTTCTCACACAGTTTTTTCAACTTAAATTTATCTTTTTGTCACTCTCCCTGCATCTATTATTCTATTATTACCAACTATACAGTGTATATGGAACCTTTCTTGCTTAATGTCTTTATCAGCCTGGAAGAAAACACAGAGTACATCCTAAAGGAATTTGCACAGACCCCAATTTTGGAGATGCAGTAGCTATACTTCAAGGCAGGACCACCATTCAGTGGAACAGAAACAATCTAGAGGATTGGGCCAACAGGAACCTCATAAAATTCAACCATAACAAATGTAAAGTTCTGCACCTGGCATGGAGCAGCCCCTTGCACCAGTGCAGGCTGGGGTCTGGAAGGGGCAGCTGCAGGTGAGACAGCACGGGCAGGGCAGTGACCATCCACCTCTGCTCAGCATGCCTTACACCAGATCAAAAATGCTGCCCCTAACTTCCAAACCCTCAACTAAAACAAAACAAAACCCCGCCAGCCCACCAACCAACCCTAAACTAAAGAGCAATAAACAGAACGCCACTGCTTCTAGTGAATGCAAAAGTTCCTTTCTTTCAACTAAATCACATTCATTCCAGAATCCTGAATTCTGAAATCCTGCAACTGGCAATTCTCCCCTCAACTTCCATCAGGTCAAATTACTTCCAATTTCCTCAGCTTCCTTTTGCAATGACTTCCTATATCTATTTTTCTCTATTGGTTTCTCTTTACCTCTCACATTTACTTTTCCCTCAACACCAAAATGTAGTGAAATAAGTTTAAGCTTTGCAATTCAACTGAATTAAGCCCCTTAATTATTTCTTACATACCGGCTCTGCAAAAATGCTCATGCATTTAAAAACCCACATAACACTGTTCTGTACCTCTTTCCTCCTTTGCCCATGAGAGCACTCTCTTGGATATCCGGTCTCTGCAGTGAGTTTATGATTTGCACTCTGCTGTATGAAACAGTAAATTATCCTGAACGATGATCAAAACTATCCTTCTTTGAGCAAGCCATTTGAAGAAGAGTCATAAAAAGTATTAAGACTGATATTGAAATACCTGGATTTCTTAATTTCTTTAAATTAAAAACTGCATAATAAAGTAAAACATGGAATCATTGTAGGAGTTCCATGCCACAGCTGTATCTTGAAACTTTCACTACCTCTGTGTTTATTTAATTCACACGTACATTCTAATTTAAAAAAACCAAAGTAGTACCGAGGTCATTTAAATCGCTGCACTTTTACTTCTAGGGTTATTTTCACAAAGTCTATTTTAAGAACTGCTTTGGAAGCAACTGATGTTTTATGCAGTGAACTGCTATTTTCCCAGATGAATAGAATATCCATTCTTTGGCTCACAGTTTCCATGACACTAAAAACAAAACATTCATCGGCACCAGCTCAGTGTTTGATGGTAAATGCAGCTGCAGCTCACAACAGCTCGCAGTGTACCTCAGCCCGCCCCAGCTGAACAGAGGCACTGTATTTCCCCAACGCAATTTCATTGTTTTACAGACAAGCCTTTTCTTGCCAAACTCAAACATTTCAAATCCTGCTGCTGTTCTGTCTTGAAATGAAAAGTTATTCAATTCTGTAAGTAATGATACTAATGCTAAGTCTTCCAAATTACTGAACAAAGTACATAACCAGAAACACAGCTTCGGTAACAGTAGCATCTGCCCCTACAGTTAAAAAGACATTTTTGGCCAAAGAATTTCAAACATTGCTCCTTGATACAATTCCAACTCACTTGCTTCAAGTAAGCTGCTGAAAAAAAAATGACAGGGCAATTTTAAAATTGGTAAATGGAGAAAGTCACATGGCAGTCCAGAGACAAGGAATGGCACTGAGCTTTCATAACTGCTTCCCTCCCTGAGAAAGAGCATTTAAGTGTGCATGTCTTTAGAACAAAGACAGTCTTCTGTTTTAGGGCAAGATGCAAGACTTCCACTTGCTAATAATTTAATCCTGCCCCATATTAGCTAACTTTTTATCTGTTTGAGATCCAGTTTAGACATATGGTCACTCCCCTTTTCACACTGGTCAGCACCCCCCTGTTAAACAAACACTGAGACTTAATCATATTGGTTTGATTCTGAAGGTCCCATTGAAAACAGGACCTAATCAATACTCCACATTTAGAAGTAGGTTTAGGCATGAATTCCATAAAGCAACTAAGCACATATGTACTTCCAAGTATACAAATGGTCTAAACCCAGCAGGGACTGCTCATGTGAACTACACACTCAGGAAACGGATAGGGCACAGCAGGCGGATCACAATCTGACAACGGAAGACACATCATCTCAGCCAGGTCTTCATGTAGTTCTTAAGAGATTCTGTCAAAACTACTATATTGAAATATTGAAAAAGTACTAAATTAATAATAACCCGCTTGCAACTTAATGGAAGTGCTATTTTAAGCTATTTTTAATTTCTGGTTTTGCCATAAAATACAGTCTGCCTTCTCTAAGGGCAGAAACAAAGTGGTGGCTCGCAGCACAGTTTGGAGCAGAGAGGAGTCAGCAGCGCCGTGTCGCTGCAACAGGGCCGTCGAGGGGTGACAGGGCAGGAGCGAGGGCGAGGGGACACGGCAGGAGCGAGGGGACACGGCAGGAGCGGGGGGACAGGGCAGGAGCGGGGGCAGCAGAGGCGGCCCTGGCGCGTTCCCGCTCCCCGCGGCGCGGCCGCTGCCGTGCCCAGAGCGCCCCCTCCCGGCCCCGGCCCCGGCCCTGCAGCGCCACAGGAACCGCGCACGGAAATGTCACCTCCAGGCACGGCCTTGCACCGGCGTGCACCGAGACTTCTCTTCCGACCGAGTCCCTTTAAAGCACAAGTGAATAAAGAAAAACAGTAATCCAAAGGCTGCAGCAATATTTAGTAATAAATCATTAACGAAACAAAAATTAAATCATTGCTCTTTATACCCAAACCATTGACTTCAACTTGAGATTCAGCAGACCCTTCAGGATCAAAGAGTGTTACAGCAGCTTACTGTCAAAGGCCAGTGGAATTCACTTTCAAGCATTACTCTTAATAAATTTCTATTGATGGCCTTTCTACTGACAACTTACTGGACTTTTATCACATCCTTGCACTAAGCCATTAACAAGCTTGGATCATCAGCGCACTCCCCACAGGCCACTACAGATTACACGATCAGAAAAAAAGCGAAGCTTGCTTTTGTAGCTTTTCCAGGACCTGAATAAGAAACATATACACAGAGTGCAACATTCTTATTGCCAATACAGCACTTACACCTTCAGAGAACTCTAGTGACTGGGGTATCTATGTTGCAGGTAGTCACCATTGCAACCAAGGAAGAACATTCCTGTTCTTTTGCAAATAGTCCTGCAGAAGTTCTTTGGTGGGTCGGTAAATGCTGATAGAGGACACAAATGCTATTTCAAAATTTCAGTTTTATTAAGTGTTTGCTGAAGGTTTGACTCCTTTTTTCTTTCTGAGGCTTAAAAGGAGACAAGAAGTCCAGAAGCTGGCAGAAATAGTCAACTCCTCTTACAGTTCCTGGAAAGAATTTTCTTATCTATAGATTTAAATTCTTCAAGTTTATTGCAACACTGGTGTACATTTCCCTATCCTAGTGTTTCCCAAATAGCAGACAATAAATTGAAGATCCATCATTTGACTGGTATATTAGAGATTATGTTTTTGCTCTTTTACATCAAATATGATGCCAGTTTTCTTAGAAATGTTAAAGATAAATCCATGTGTTTTCCTGAGACTGTCTTTTTGTAGCTGTAGTGGCAGTAGCAAATAAGGAACTTCATAGGAAGAATACAAGCAACTATGTCTAAGTCCGTAGTAAAACTCCACCTGTTTGTGATTATCACACACACGGCCAGGCATGCAGGGGGAAGATGAATGAACATAGAGAAGCTTTTTCAAGTATAATTTGCAGCATGAAAACCTGAAAGAAATGCCACATCTTAACCTAACACAGATTCTGCATAGGTTGATAGTTAGTGATCCTTTTTATTGCTCTCTTCTCAAATGCAGATTCTTTATAGCTGTTTACTTTCTGAAACTTTGGATAATGTCTAAAGATGCTAAATTGCAATATCAACCTATTTAGTCAGTAAAGGGGAGGAAAACTGGACAAACAGTATCTATTATAATCACTACCAGCATCTCTCTTGCCCAGCCATGAACCATGTCTTGTCCATCTGCTCAGGTACTTACCTCTTTTTCAAGAGATAATTGAAAAAAATTAATAAATTCTGATCCACGTGAAAGTGGTTAAAAAGAAAAAAATTACAGCAGCTATATTATATACAGAAGGTCAAAATTCAGTCTCAAAAAAATAGTGTCTTAAAAGAATCTCCGAAACTGATAGCTGAAAGATGTCTGCTTTTCAGATAGCAAAGCACACAATTTTATTTGAAGTATAACTCAATCACAAGTGCACAGGAATGCTGAAGCCATGTCTTGTAGCTCTATTTGAAATCCTAAATATGGATTTATGACCCTGATCCTTCAAACAGCTACATACGTGCTTAACGGGATTATGTGTGCTTAAAGTCTCTTAAATGCAGAAGTATTTGTAAAATTAGGACTTACCTTGAGTATGCAGATCAGTAGCACACATTAGATTTACACTGACTTTTGTATTATATCAGGTAAACACTAAAGTAAAATTATTTCTGCAAAAGTATTTTCTTTGCATGTATCACAAAAAGCTTAGAAGGATTATTGTTTTCCAAAAAGAAAACAGGGAACTATCAGAGCATTACCAAAGCACCAGAATGCTAATTATGTGGTCACTTTGCTTATTACAAAAACAGCCTTTAAGTAAAAATCAGAGATATGTTTTAAATAGCTTTTTTCACACTATGCTAGAACATTGTGTCTTTGTAGAACTGAAGCGATACTGAAATATTCTGAAAAGTGAAGGCACTTGAGATATTATTTCAACAATTGTGTGCATGTGTGCATAATTTAACAACACTTCACCTATGCACGTTTCAATGTATCCAAAACACTTCGGTTATATACATACTAAGATTTTTCTTCCCTGAATAAGACCCATTCTTTACTACTTTTTGATTCTTTTTTTAAAAGCCTTTTTTTTTTCCAATTACAGGCAGGAAATAAAAAGAAACGCAACTCTTTTATGTAAAGTAAATCCATCTGGATGTTTGCTGCATCCTATATTATAAACTTGTGATCCCCAACCAGAATGAGTTATAGTGAAGCTGCAGGCAAAATTGTCTCCATATACCACAATCCATTATCCCTGTCAAGTTAATGTTCCATGTTGAGCCATATGGCGTGGGTACACACTCAACAAAGGAAATTCCTTAAACTTGTTATAATCAGCACTTACAGTCATCCAAAAAAACTGACATAAACAGCTTTATTGTGTTTTGTGCATTTCAGTTGATATCCATGACAAAAAGAGGAAGCTTCAGGGGGAGGAAAAAAAAAGGAAAAAAGAAAAGGGAGGAGGCACTAAAGTTGCAATAATAAAAAGGGAGGGGAAGAGACAGAGACTGTACATTTCATAATTATACAACATTTTCTGTAGCAAGTGATTTTCAATTACAATAAAGCTCAAGACTCCTGACACTGATACAGTGTACCAGATTAAGATGAGACAACAAAAACCAAAACCCCTACATCTTTACCTCATTTTTAATGCAAATAATATATTCTATAGTTTCAAAGTGCCTGACTCATACAAGAGATTATCAACTAAAAAAAAAAAGTTAATCATTTTTAGTTTTTCTGACTTTGGAAAGAAGGTTTGCCTTCATTTGTTATACAATTATCTCAAGAATTTA
>VXBQ01003134.1:556789-623903 GCA_013400175.1 Phainopepla nitens
AAAAAAAAAAAGGTGGGGGGGAATCTAGGAAAAACACATTTTGGACAGTATTCTGCAGGTACAATCATTTAACATGATTCTTCTGCAAATTAAATTTTTTTTTTTTTAAAAATAAATTAAAACAAAATAAGTTCAAGGCAATACTGTCTTTTTAAAGCTAAACTACTTCTCTGTGTATGACCCCTTTTATTATGTACAGACAGAAATAAAATGTGAAAAAGCTTGGATTTAGTGCTTTACAAACTGGTCACAACACAGTTAGCTCAGATGGCCAGTTGAACAGAACCTCCTTAGGGAGACAGAGCCACCCCAGAGGCTTTGTGGGCAGAAAATCTTTAGGCAAAGTGATTCATCATGTGTGGCAAGACGACTGTGACATCTAAAGATTCTTGCCTTGAGCAGCATGGTACACGCTACAAGGGATCAAGCGTTCTGAAAAACATCCACACACATCTCAGAAGCTTCAGTAAAAAGGACATATTTCAAATAACAAAATACTAGGCACTAAAAATGTGTATGTGCATTTGCTTTAGGCAGTGGAAAACTGCAAAGTTCCCCTTCAAGCCATGCTGTTGACCTAACACAGAAATAAGCTAATTTTTATTAATTTTGCATTCAAAGTATTTCAGGTCTAACTTTATCATCTGGCTCATATTCCTTACTCCAGTGAAACTAAACCTCACTCCTCCTTTGATGCCCTTTAGAAGTTGGCCATCAATAAATTATTACTTTTCCACTTTAAAATGTATTTTCCTATATTAGTTTATATTATTCTCTTGTCCATTCACCACAACTCCTAGCATTTTTAACAGAGTATCAGTGAACGTATTACTATACCTCATTGCAATACGAAGTTTTCATCTTCCAAACCTAGTGCTCAATAACCTGTCCTGTGAAGGGGAAAATTGACAGTACTACACAGCACCCCTGTTCAGAGTCTGCACTGAAAGACCTCTTAGAGGACACCAATTTTGGGTACACAAATGTCTCTCAAACAAAAAAAAAAAGATCCATATTGGATAAAGACTCCTCTAGCATGGTGTCCCACCAATAGCTCTAGCCACTAACAGGTGCACAGAGAAAGAACCACAAAAATCCAGGGAGAATGTGAAAAAAATTATATGGTCTGAACTTCAACAGTCAGGCATTATAGCCAAGTACGTACCACATGGCAAGTAACAGAGCATAAGCAGTTTTACAATTTACCTTTTCTTTATATTTAAGATGAAGGAAATAAAAAGAAAATAAATCTTTACAAAGAGCAACACATCTGCACAAAACCACATAAAAATGGTCTTTTCTTAAGAAACCCAAAACAAGTCAACAGACCAAGGCAAACAGACAAGCCAGGTAAAGACAGGAAAAATCCCAAAGTGCAGCTGAGCACAACCCTTATGCAAGTGCTGAGGTGGAACAGTGTACTGATGCAGATGGGTGCATTCAAGGGACAAAAATATGAGCTTAACCACAAAGTAAGACTACAGTAAAATTATACTCTACAGATTTGAGGACAGATGATTCCATTAATGATTTTAGTGTAAATTAAAGTTTACATTATTTTCTATCTCTGAGGCTTTGGCATTTTTTTAAGAAAATAGACTGGACCAATGACACAATTGCATTGCATTAACAAACAAGAAAGCAGCATAAAAGTACCATCAAGAAAGTAGAAGAGACCAGAAGAAGGGCAATAGCAACTTTAAAAACACAGCTTTCAGTTCAGTAACAGTGCTGAAACTGATTATCAAGGGAATAACAATGCTTGAGAGCACAGGTTAAAAGAAGAAGTTACTGGGGCCTGGATAACATTTTCTCCTGATGAATCACTGCCTTTCCATTTGGTGTTTTATTTCACATTGGTTTACTGGCATTTGCACTATGTCTCTATCATGAGACCAAGCTGTGTCTGAGCTGGGGAGAGACAAGGAGGCACACAAAACAGTAACAGGGAAGCCTTCCTCCTTCAGACTGGAGAATGTCAACCAAGCCCCCCAAACACAGTACCTTGAGTTCAAGACATTTGGGCCCCGAATTTTCTTCTATGTAGGTAAAATGAGATAAATCAATACAGAAAATATTCTATATTTTAAAAGTACTCTTTAGCTTTACTCTGTTCTAAATAAATAGCTGAAAGCCCACTGTTTATTGTCTATTACAAACTATCCTAGATAAAATGGTTACCAACTGGAGAAACACATGGGCTTTTTCCTCCCGCCAACAAAATATATTCTTTTTCATAGTTTGTGCAACTAAACCAACTAAAATCAGCAGTATTTTTCTACTGGCCCCTCTTTGTTTACCCTGTTGCCCCCCCCCCTCAACTCCAAAATACTGACAGAACAAATTTATACTCGATTCCTTTATCAGATTTCAAAACGGTTTGTTTTGGTTTTTTTACTGTGTGCCTCTTGAACCACATTTCTAGGAAGATACATTTCTACTGCAATAGCAAAAATGTAATTGAAATAAAGAACATACGAGTACACTGGACAAAACTATTTGTTATAATTGTGCCCAGGGCTGAGTGCCAGATAGCTGTCAAACAAAGGAACAAAATCATACAGTTGTTTGGCACTCAAGGCTGAAATCATTGTGAAACATGCACTGTTTATAAATTGTCACTGATGAATAAAAGCAGTGAACAAAAAAATTTTAAAAATGCAGCCAAGCCTCAGAAAGACAAGGCAATCATCGCTCCTCCTCCCACCACTGTGTAATCAAACAAAACAAAATAGCCCTCGAGCCCCCCCTCTGCTGGGCAAGAACAACATCGAGGTGCAAGGTAAAGGGCGTGGCAGGAACCAGGACTTCAGGCCGTGTCCCACAGCTCAACCTGCAAAGTACCCAGCAAAGGGATGAGATTCAGACACACACACAAAAAAAGGCATGTCCATTTCTCAGCTTTGTTGTACCTAAAATAATTTTTAAACACTACTAATGCTAGCAACTTTTATCTTAACCTTAAAAATATTGATCCCAGAAGATGTAAAGAAAATTTTTCTCCATGATGGTAAAATATATTAGCAGATGTTTCACCACAGAACACAGCACTGTTGGAAAAAAAAAAAAAATCCCCTAACCTATCATTGAGAAAAAAGATCTAATTCATGCCAGGTGAAAGGATGATATTTCTCTAAATATAAAGTAAAAACTGTATCCTGGAAAATAAGCAAGAGCTCAGTTTCTGATCTAGCATATCTGTACCAATTCCAGTACCTTTCAAACTTGAAGCTGTATAATAATAAAGCACATCCATAAGGAAATGAAATCTCCTCTAAAATTACAGCAAAAAGAACTCACAAATATGGGGGAAAAGTCATTTTTTGACTGATAGGTAGAATATTAAAGTGTGCCAAATATTTTTGTATAGGATAGCTCACACAGGAGCTTCTGCAAACTCCTTTGAAGTTAGAATTACATGATGAGAAAATTTTCAACAGTATTTCATAATGCAATGCAACTTTTAAGCCAGGTAAGGGGTAATTTAAGAAATATGGTTATATAAGGAGGTTATTTTTGTAAATCTTGATTCTAGCAGATCAATCAGTTTAAGTTGGGAAGTACCTCAAGGTTTCAAATAAATATATAAATAAATTAGATGTGAGGTGACAGCTTGTAATGGACCAGCAATATGAGGAATAAATAAATGATGTCATAGGAAAGAAATTAATTCAGTCAGAAACAGAAGTGTTATTTATCCTGTCAAAATAATAAGACAAACTTCTCTTTGCTCCTACCATGGAGCAAACATACTTAAAACTGCAGTATCCTGATAAATAGCATACAAGTACACTCGTTTCTATCACTGCAGAACATTTTTTAAACATGATACAAGTTTATTTATGATACAGTCATGCACTTAGGTATTTAACACAGACCCCAGGGATCAGCCTTGAAGCTTACAAGACTGTTAACAAGTCACACATTACTCTCAGGACTTCTGCTTTCTATGTCCCATTGGATAAGAGGAATACATTGCAAGATGCCTTATTTCTATTGCACATATCCAAAAAGCCAGGATTGTTTTAGAGGTCCCTATTGCAATGGGAAGTAAATTAAAATTTCACTGCAGTTATTGTGATGATAGCACAAGTTTTGCCCATGGTCTGTACAATTCCAATTTGAATTTACACACTGTACATTTACACATTACATATTTTATTGCATTTGGTTTTCTACTACCTATAAGTCTCACGGCCAGACTTTGTCAGTTTTACAAAAAACTTTTCAATCAGTCAGTTCATCTCAAAAGTAACCACTGTGCTTCTTCCTCATTCCCGCTTCAATGTACCTTTTTTATTTTATCTCTAAATTTATGGTTATTGCTTTCTTTAAAAGAATCGGTAACAGTAAACCCAAATAGTGTGAGTTTCTTTAATTGCATGTGCAACACATCATCACATAAAATTATGCATCAACTCTCCCTCATATTTCATCTTCAGATAGAGGACGCATGTGAGCACCTTCCAAAAAAACCCCAAGCACGCAGCACCCTCCCTCAACCAAATGCCATCCTGGTGACGCTTCCACACACACTATTTCCCCAAGTGATCCTCCATGGGGTTGCCAAGGAAATACCTCTGCAGAATTTTCATCTGACTTCCCAATTTACACATACAAATAAGAGCAACAGAAGCTGCACACCTGTGTGAAAGCTACAATGCTGACAGTCTCCAGGAAAAACATTAAAAGTCGGCAACCAAGAAAGCCTCGCAAATAAAGCAAGATATAACCATCTCTAAACAAAATGAGTTGCTGTTCCTCTGGTCTTGGCATATTTCTGTTACATGAAAGTCCTTTGTCCAGTTTTCCAAAGCAAAACTTTGATGCAATAGTAGATCAAAGTAGAAGTGTCCAGACATTGTCACCAAAATCAAATTTAAAAATTTTGTTTTCTTTTGATGATACTCGTCCCATTCATCTATTAGGTAGCTGAAGCACCGCACACATCTTACAGGTACAGCATCTTACAGGTCTATGGAAAACGCAGCTGCTCAGGCAACTCATAAAAACCATAGTATTAATGGTCCAACAGCCCCAAGCACCTGAAAAATGGAACTACATCTTTTATTTTCAACTGGTTTGTTTTCCCCTCCAAGATGTCTGTTATCTAAACAAAGTCAGGTTTCCAGCAGCAGCAAACATTTGATTCACTAAAACACAATCTCTAAAGAAAACTATTAGCAACTTCAAATCATATTAATGCAAATACTATAATGTCCCAAATCACAAAAGTCACTTGTTTTGGCATGAGCAGCCTAGTTAGAACATTTTGGTTGATCAGTTCAGAATTCAATCACTGGATACAAGCTGCTGCATTTATTAAAAACTGGACTGCTAGCAACTCACAGGCTACAGCTACATGTATGCAAGAATGAAAAAAAATTAATGGAATGAAATAGAGATTAAATAAATGATTTTTATGCACCTGGTGATAAGCAAACATCTTTATTACAAAACAAAGACAAGCCATGAAAAATTACAAAATTATCTTTTAATCACCAGTGAGCTTTCTACAGCCTCCTATTTGAACAGGATAATAGTTATTATGTAGATCCCTAAGCAACTGCCTCATGGGGAAGTTACATCACCAGTATGGGAAAGAATCACCTCCTCCTCCCTAAAAGGGAGCTTGGCGCCTTCAGACAGACTCAAATTTAAAATCCTACAGCTTCACCCAGCTGATCCCATCCACTGGAACACATCTACAAGTGCCCAGGGATGGCAGGAACCACAGGAGAGAAATATGCCCTTTCAGCATTTCATGCACTGATGAGCCTTGTAACAGATAAACATACCCTGCAGCAGCTAAACTGACATGTTATAACAAAGAGGAAATACAAGACTTAAAAATTTCATCAGATTACTATTTATTCCCCTTTTCAGAGGCAGAGTACACTGTGAATAAATCAACACTCAAATGTATCAGACTGCATTAACTAAAACCCAAGCTTGGCAGAACAAATTTTATCAGAACTAAAATATTTCAAAATGTAAAAGCCACAGACTTTGCATATTTATTCCCAGACTGCAATTCAGAAGTACTTAGTATGACAAAAAATCTGAGTTCCAGAGTGAGACCATTTTGAAGAAGGCAACATTTCACCTTCTTCCAACACAATTAGCACTAGGTCCCATATTTTTTTTCCCATTAGGGCACAGTGCAAGCACCACCACTGTCCATGGACCAGCAGAGCTGCAAATTCTGCTTGTGGGACACACTGTGGATTGTAAGATACCTGTGGCACTGGTAGTATCCAGTGAAAAGGAATCATCACCTCTTCGTAACACAATGTTTAATCCTACAGCTTGATGGGTTTTCAAGAACAAATTTTTTCACTTGCTTACTTGACAAAAAGAAAACCTTTCTTCCTTGAACCACAGCACTGCAGACAAAGCCTGCTAACAACTCCAGCGCTGATTCGGAGAGACAGAAATGGTCTAAAGCGCCTGGTACTCCGGAACGGTTAGGGATGCAGTGCCTCAGCGCTCCAGCACACTCCTGCAGGGGGGATCACTGAGGGGAGGGGGAAAGCTGCCCACCGTGCACCTGCTCACCCCTCCTCACCTCCGGTGCCGGAGCAGCCCAAGGCGGGGAACGCCGGCGCGAGCGGAGGCAGGGGAGCGGCCGGGCAGCTGTGCCCCCGCACCTACCTGGCACAGCCACACCTGAGCACCACCTGCGGAGCACTGCCAGGGCCCCTCCGCCACAGCTGCTCACCAGGAGAGAGATCAAAGTCCCAAGGGGCAGAGAGCACAGGCGGACACCTGCTACCGTAACGTTCCGAAGGACGCGAGCCCCCGCCGCGTGGGGAGAAAAGCCTCCCCGTATTACCGCAGGTAAAGAAATGCTAGGAAAGCTATTTGATTGAAATATTACCGTAAACAGAAGGGAAAACTAAGCTTAACACACACTCTTGTAAGCAAAAACCCAAGGGTAAAAATGCCCTGCACTTAGCACTTTCACTAAATGACTGTGTAATTTAATTTCCCAGAAACCCATTAGCTTTCACAAAAGGAAAATTAAGAGCAGATGAGAGCAATTCTTTGGTGTGAGTGGAATTTATTTAATGTAATACCTGGGGAAAAAAAAAAACAGAAAAAAGATAAATCTGAAACTGTATGAACAGATAGAAAACACTGCAATTGTAGAAAGCTTCAGCCCACAGAGCAGCGGCTGTGTGCTGGCAGTCACCAGTGTGTCAGAGCCCAGGTCTGAGAGCTGCCTCTGCCCAACACACCATGCCAGAGCTGGGACGCAGCCAGATGCACAAACACTCCAGAACAAAAGGACTGCTAGCATTCAAAACAGAAACAAACAAACAAAAAAGAACCTCAATTTATTTATGGCAGTTTTATATATTCATATGTGAAGCAAATTATTCAAATAATTATGTGAGAGAGAGGAAGAAATAAATTGAAATTTAATTTACAACGTTACTCTGGGTTTGAAATTTCATTATAAAACCCAAAATACTAAGCAAGTCACAATAAACTTTTAGCAAATCTATATCATATAAAACCAGCAGCAATTTAACAGAGTGACATGCCCCAAAAGGAAAAGAAACAATCTTAGAAGGGAGCTTAAATGGAAATCTTCCATTTGCCAGATTCATTATATGTAATGATTTGGAAAATGCTAATTATTAAAAAACAGAAGTCTATCAGAAGCAAGAAGGCAAGAAGCATTACTGGGGTGAAGCAATGGCAACATTTGCTTTGGGAATAGAAGCCATAATGTATTACATAGAGGTGAGCCAGCAACTTGGTAATTCTAGCTTTAATAATCTAAACAATAAGTGATTCAAAGAAATGTAAACATAATACTGTGAAACTGCACAATACAGTTATGTAAAGTGAATGTTAAGGGACTTTTTCAGCATGGGAAGTTTGCAGTCTATGGCTTGTGGTGGACTCAGTACCAATACCTCTAAGTATTTTTTGTAACTGCGCATGATCTTATACTCATGGGGTTTTTACTAGGGAAAGTTTTTCCAAACTCAGTAATATTTGACAGAAAACTGTGCAGAATGTGAAGCTTATCAGGTATCCTTTTACAATTTTCTTTCAACTTACCGCCCTGTAAAATGAGATGGACTAAAGCACTTGTCATAATCTTTGTCATGTCACTGTTTTGTCATTTTCTTCTTTTAACATTTTCCTCTTTTTTCCTAATGAATTCCCCAAAGGATATAAAATACTCTGTCCCCACCATTCTCCAAGTTAATAACAATGTAACTGCATATAAATTATTTCAGATCAATCTTGCTATTACTCATATCTCTGGAGATAATTTCCATTGTGATGCCTGGGTTGGTTTTTTTTTTGCATGTGTTGAAATATTAATGACTATAGAAAGCAATTCAAGGAAATCTAACTATTATTTTGGACAAATAGAGAGTCTGCCAACTCCCTATTTGCATCTGCCCTCTCCCTTCCTAAAAGATAATTAAGACAAGATTCCTAGCAAACACTATAATGGCATCATTCTTAATGTGTACCATTTTAATAACTATTTACCCTTGCTGGTTTCCTACTATTGCCTTCACCATTATAAAGTCATGTGATAACAAGATCTCTCTTCAATTCCAAAATTCTTTTATTGAAGGGCTACTGAGGAAGAAAACTAGCAATTTTCCTGAAGATTAGTGAGATTCTTAACTGACTACCAATTCAGATGCATGCCTTCTTTTAACTGTATTTTAAAGTTCAAAGGCCTCTCATTTTACTGAGAATAACCTTTCACAAATTATGGTTTTAAAGGCTTACATCAGTTGTTCAAGAGCTGTATCAGTCCTGAAGGCTTACAGAGGCTTCAGCTATTTACCATGTTGCTTCAAAAAATGCTCCTCCAATGTTAATCTTTAAAAATACCTAGTACTCTATCCAAGCCAACTGGAGTGCTGAAATTACAAGTCAAATAATAGATTTTACAATAAATATTAAGTCATTTCAGTTTGAAATATGCACTGGCAGAATTCCAGCCATTCTTAGAAACCTGCACTATCAGGCAATCAAGTCAATTAAATGAATAGTAACTCTAAAACCAGAAGGCATCCCAATCCAGATATTGATCTCTCATTCATATGATTAATACACAAAATCAATTGTGAGTTTCACAGTAGAAGAAGACTAGCTTTGGAAATCCTTAAAATTTGGCTCCCACCCATGAAGCACCTCTCTACTCCTGCCACCCTTCATGAAGTAGTTTCTATCCAGCACATACCTATTAACCCCTGCTACACTGGAACAAGACTGCTAAGCAGTATGAGAAGGTAAAATTCATGGTGTATGCAGATGTAATTTATTCAGAAACCCTATTTTGTGATGCCTGATGACAAACCACCCAAGTGCATCAAGTACAACCAACGGGAAAGGAAGTCACACTGCAAAAACCCCAACATGTATTGCTCTGCTTCCCTTCGCCAGTACTACCTTTGGTTCTTTCACCAATTTATTTCAAGCTGGAGAAGAATCACACAACCTTTATAGTCACATTATAAACAGAGAAAGAAGCTATATTTTTTATGAAGAATCTGAATAATTTGTAGTTCTAATTACTGTAACAAGTTTCTACTCCCACCTTGTAAATACCAACTGTTGTGTCGTGACTATTCTGCGTGGCCAGTCCCGCCACCTCTTAATGTTGGCCATAAGAAAGCAACACAGCATTACCCAGCAGCAGCTTCTTAGGAAGAGAAGCAAAGCTACCAGGATGCTAAGAGAGGTTAGTGTTACAAAATCACCAGACAGTATGAAAAACTAGTAACTACAACCTGGAGCTGATCTATTGCAGTCAGTGAGTAAATGAGGCAGATAATCTAAAATCTTCCATTTTCACATATTCTGAATCTCTGATTTTATTGGCAGGTCTTCAAACTCTGTTGCTAGCTCAGAAGCACCTAGAGCTCTAAAATGTAACCCAATTAAACTTTAAAGGAAGTAGTTAAAGAGATAATGAGAAAACAAGGAAACATATTAGAAAGAATTTGGAAGAATGAGATCTCTTCCTACTTCAAGAAACTGATTTTAACATGGCAAGCTGATATTCAACCACTGCCTTTTCACTCACTATTGACTAAATTCTTTAATGACTTTTTGTCATATGCAACCTTGTGGAACAGTGCAGTACACAGACGATGAACATGGAGCACAAAAGTTTGGCTGTGATCCTTTCTACCTCTTGTGGAAAGACAGGCACACAAAAGAAAGTAATTCAACCACTTCAAATTTCCAAGACAGACCAACAAAAACCCCTTTAAGCCATATTCAAGAATAATCTGCTTGCTTTTTTCCTGGTAAGTAGTAGTAAAAAAGCTCAGGAGAATAAAGTCCAGGGAACAGTACAACTGATGACACAATACCACATGCTTGAAGGGTCCTAGCAAAAACTGACCTCTCCTTGCAAGTGCAGAGGACTAAAAGGCAGCATAATTACAGAGAAAAGAATCTCATATCCTTGTGAATAGTTTTCTAGAATGTAATTAAAAGAGAAGTGTTGAATAAGCAAAGATTATCAAGCCTAAATGGAGCTACAATACCACCAATATATCTTAGCCTGATTTTCTCCATATCTCTATGGATACCAACAGACTATGCTGGTCCCAAGTGGATTCAGTGGTTTTACTCAAAATATAAGTAACAGCCCTTCTTTTTTTATGCTACCAAATCAACACGATAATTCTGGAATTCATTAGTGAAGAACACTAACCAATCCAGCATAATAGCTTTACTTCCTCTGCAAAACACTTCAAAAAATATCTAAATGAATATGGAAATGCATCTTTCTGTGGTAAATTGTTCATTATTGAATCATTATCAACTCTTGTTAGACAAAATTTCTCTCTTTTGCAATGTACAAGATCATTAAAATGTTTGAGAGCTCCATCATGAAAGACAGTGGCACTTTATAATCCACTATCTCTTCAGGCAAATATGCTTACGGCTGAACATAATACACAAAACAACAACATCCCCTTGACACACAATTCTTTCTTTTAATGGTACTTTTAAGTGTTGACAGCAATGGTGAAATATGTTGTCACTCTCTCTTCTTCTTTTTTAATAGTTTTTAACTATTTCAAAAATGTATTTCAGTCATGATAAAATTTTGGGAAGGGATGTATTTCTTTAGATCTTGGTTGTGGAACTCCAGATGCTCAATCACTGCTATTAGCCAGTAAGATATTTCCTATAAGCTCATCAAGTTCATATTCTTATCCTCCCTCCATCTCCTTTTAAAATCCAAAGATCACAAAATAATGAACCAACACCTTAAATATCGTATGTCTACATTAGCCAATAAAATATATGTGTTCATTCTGTTTATGGGAGCATGTCCACAATTTGATATTAAAAAAAACCCCTATAACATCTTTTTGTCTAAAAAAACTTAAGAATTATTATTTTTCTTTTCAACAATAAAGAAATTATTAACACAGACAGTAGTACCACACAGAAAAGTACTACTCTAGGTTTTCATGTAGCTTTTATCATTCCTCTCTCCAAGCTTTCACCATCAATTAAAATATAATGCAAAAATTAATTATGTGAAGGTGTAATATACAAAGCTGCATCCTATACAGTAACAAAAATTTAATGAACATAAGTTTTTGTTATGACAAACCAAAAACCACAAGTGGACTACTTTTAAAGACATACTTTTAGAGTTTTAATGTGAACATATCAGAGATATATATTGAAAGCTTTCTATAATTATTGGCTGCATATAGAGGAAATTATTTTCTTGTTCTGAGAAAATAAAATCCCTACAAACTTTTAGCCACAAAGCTTTACAAAACTATTTCAGTTCTCAGTTGCTTTGGGTGACTGACACATACATATCTTGCAATTTGTTAATCCTCTCTACAGAACCATCTAAATGGAGACTTCTTCTCAAATCTGTATTAATGGTGTAATTCTATTATGTCTAATAGAATCATCTGTTCAGTAAAAATGAAAAGTCAAGTTGCAAAAGATATAGTTGCACCAATTATTTTTGTCACATATTTAAAGGCATATATTGTTAAGAAATTGGACGGCTTAAATTAAAAACATGAGCAATTAATTTGCCTTTGGTAATACGTATTTTAAAAAAACCAAACTTTGCTATATATTTTTGTAAAATAAAGGCAGTATCAGCTACAAAGCCTAGAGACATTCCACACATGCTACTGATCAAAATACTGGAGAAGCAATTGAAGTAACTTGTCTTTTTAGCTTTCTGCTAAGAAAAAAGGCAACATGTTTGAAGGAGTGTTCAGGGAAGGTCTACTCTGCTTTATGAAAATAACTGCTACATTTTAGCTTTGCTGTCTTCAGATAGAAGTGTCACTGACCAATTGACATGTCCTCTCTCTAATCAAAGTCTGGAGATAGGCATTTTAAAATTGCCTGTCTTCAGCTTCGTATATGAAGTTCAAACAAAATTCTGTTTTCAGCAATAGCTGAGCTTTGTCTGTCTCTGTTTCAGAGAAAATTAAAGTAGTAAACAAAGACTGAGCAAAGTAGAAAGATTTCCAAAAGAAATTGCAGACCACCAGGATTTGGATTTAGGTAATCCACTTAGATTACCATGGCTATGTCTTAAAAGGACAATACTGAGATCACAAAATAGGTCATGTCTACAAGATGGGGAATATAGAAGTGAAACAATGTGAAATGTACAAATTCAGAACAAATATTCAGAGTCATCCTGAAATCTAAGATACAAAGCAAAAACGGTCCCAAGACCACATATTGCCAAATAAAATATTTTGAAATCAACAGTTTTATGTTTCAAACTGGAACACACAAAACGAGATATTTCAACCCATGCCATCAACACATTAACATGTTTCAGGTAACACAAAATGCAGGCAACAAAAAAAAGCTTTCAATACCTAAGGCCACAATATAATACACCATTTGCTTGCTTTTTTTCCAATTTCAAAAGCAGAAAATGTTAAACATGACTGGAAGCAGGAGTTTCCATGATTTCTTAGAAGTGACAGAGTTTCTAATACAACAAATATCAAAGAAATTAGAAAATTAAAAATAAGAAGCAAGCCCTCAAATTTTTACCTGAAGGGAAGCCTACAGTAAATTGGTAGGTAGTTCAAGTATTGAATGTTAGAAAAAAATTTTTAAATGCACAAATTAAAAATTGCTATAAATGTCTTCTCAAACAAAATTAAGGAAAAATAATCTTTAAAATAATTTAGAATTTACATCAAATCAAAATATATCAGCTTTCTAGATCAACTTAAGAAAATCTTGG
The DNA here is from genome assembly GCA_013400175.1 of Phainopepla nitens. Taxonomy (NCBI): domain Eukaryota; kingdom Metazoa; phylum Chordata; class Aves; order Passeriformes; family Bombycillidae; genus Phainopepla; species Phainopepla nitens. The sequence continues at coordinate 570,048 of VXBQ01003134.1, forward strand.
TATTTCCTCCTTCTAAAAAGTCCTGGATTATGGCCATTAGAAGAAACTCACTCAACATAAAAAGATTTGAATAGGAAAGTCAGTGTTGCTATGAGAAACAAAGCAACTTCCAGATGCTTGACATGTCAGGCCTAGACAAGGGAATGAAAAATGTCTCTTTCTGACCAAAGAGGCTTTGAGGGGATACTTGTAAAGAATTACCTACTTACCCATCAGATTTGAGTTCATGAAAGGTGTCGGGGACAATCCTTCATGAGGCCCTAATCGACTGTCATTCAAGTGATCACTGTAATGAGGACTGTCTGCAAAACCCTAGAGAAAAAAAAGACCAGAGTATTAAACAGATTATTTGGCAGCCCTGCTAATTGAGTGTAATGACACTTTCCTAATTAAATGTGCAGAGTCACAATTGGTCATTAATCACAAAATTTGGCTTTCAGGTCTATCTCTGCCCACATATTCCTTTCTCCCCATCAAAAAGAAACCACAGTTTCTTAATAAGCTGTGTCCTCATGGACAAGATTTCTAAAAATTGAATAATACAGAAATATTTTGATATTTGAATCCTCTTAGTGCTAAGTCACTAACCACAGAGAGTAAATTTAGTCTGAAAAACTCACAAATGATTTTTTTTTTCCCTAGCTTTCTGTTTGCATTAATAAAAGACATTTGAAAGTTCAGGAAGAGTCACTGATGTTAAGAAAAAACGTTGGTGCAGATGAGAAGAACAAATTCAATTTCTTCTTGCAGCCTGCTATTAATGTTACAGATTAATAGGCATTTTGACACTATCACATTACTAACCAGCAAAGTTCACTGACAAAAGGTTTACTTCCATATAGTGATTAAATAAACAACTTTGTCATCTGATTTGCAAACAAGCACTGAAACTGAAATACTTTTTTGCATTTTTCTACCGTTAGCACAGCCAGCTTACCAGACTTGGAGGGACCCTTACACAGTCAGGAAACCCTGGCTTATTGAAAGCTTACACCAAAGGCAGAGGAGATGGAAAACAAAGAAGTTCTTGGATCTATGTATACTTTAATTAACCCAGTTACCTAAAGCTCTCCTCAAGACATTTCAAAATCCCATCAGCTTTTCCATGTAAAGGTATGAATATGCCATTTGTCCTTCAGACTTACCAAATGCACACTGAATCACTTATTCTGTACCAAAACATGAAAGACCTGGCACTCAAAATTGCACTTCCTCTGTAGCCAAAGTTTTGAAAAACATTGTGTAAACCTTATCTTACAATTCACACTTAGTCACTTCTCATTCAGAAACCTAAAGCTCAGGCCTAATTAAGAGAAGAGGGAAAATTGTTCACAGCTACCAGAAACCATCCCAAGTGCCCTGGGACTATAAAATCATCAATCACTGAACATTTATCATTTCTCCAGACCGCAGGCTCACATTCAAGACACCGTTAATGGGGCTGAAACAGGCCTCCCTATCTTTGCAGGCGTGCTGTCAGTTCTACCAAAGGGCTGCTAACTGAGGGCTAAAGAACTGTCACAGCACTGCTGCTGCTTAGGGATGCGTGGCACACTCCTGCTGCTCTTCGGCTGCACTACAGGAGAATCCTGGAAGAACTCCCCTCTGAATCTTTGGCTGACTTTATCTGCTGCAGAATCGGCGATACGCTTGTGATAGGCATTCAGAAACAATCTTAGTGACATTTACAACTTGGTTATGACCACAAGGGTGTCCTCTGGAAACCATGACCTAGCCCTGTCTGTCAGACAAGCAGCGTGGAACAGCAGCTGCTGAGGAAATGGAGTGGCTCCTAGCTAAGGTCACCACATGTGGTTTATTTTTATGCTGAAATGAAACAAGAAAGAAATTAAACCTGCTGAATAAAGAAACAAAAATTTGCAAATAGAGGACCAAAAACAAAGCTCCTAAGTCAGTAGCTCTATATTTGTGTCTCTGCTTTTACTCCTTACCGTGGTTTTTTTAAAACCTTTTTCCCTAAGACTTGAGCTGCAATTTATTTTTAAAAGAAAGAAACTATAGAAGACACTCTCAGTGATAGAAGAAGATCCATATCTCAGACATTCAGCAAGTGGTGCCCAAACGAGGCCCAGAAACTGAAATCTTTAAGACATCTTTATTTACAGAGTAAATAAGATAATTACTGAAAACATAACACAGGTAAGACTCAATTCATATACGGTTGCACATCATGCAACACAATCTACCTAACGCATAGGATTCTTAATGGTCCTCTCCATGTTAATATTGCATATCCCCCTCACAAAATAGAGGAATTGGAGAACTGGGAGGGTGGTTTACACAAAAAGGAATATTCTTCCTTTTATCATCAAAATTTCTTTGAAGAATACTTGACATCATGTTCTTTTCATATACCCTCTCAGTTTCCCAAAATGCACTAGCTACCCATTTCCACAGCATCCAAGCTGTACTTCTATACTACTAGACAAATCAACTCTTTCATCTACCTGGAAAATACTCGGGGTTAGCCTTCACAACACCAAAGCCATTGAAAACAAAACATTTGGTGCACAGGGTAAAAACGTACTAAGGGATACGGAAGCCCTTTAAGTAGACTTGGTCTTCTCTGGACTTTAACGCAATTCCTAAAATTAATTATATCAGGCATTCCATTATTTGCCACTAGAGATTTCACACTTGTGCAAATTGTAACCTATGCCTTCACCTACAGTGGATCAATGTAAAGAGGTCTTACCTTACCTTGGCCATCATGCCTGACACCAGTTATTCAGAGTCTCAGGATTCAGTTATGGATTATCAACTCAGGCCACAGAGTTTTGTTTGGGATTAGAAACTGTGGGCTGATTCCTACATATACATATACATTCACCCACACTAAATGAATACAAAATAGCCACAAACACGTGCAGTTTTGATTTAACAACTTTTGCACTTCACAAAAGCAAATTAAGAAAAATCAGAAGAGCTCTAAGGACAGTGATTTAAATTATAAAGAGTTTTTTCAGAGCATTCTTCACATTTAAGCTGTACTTCATATGAAATTGCATTCCTGATAGCATTCCTTGCTTTTGCATCTGTACTGCTAACCTACAGAGTAAACAGCAAAGTCCCACTGCTGGGAAGAGTTGTGATCAATCACAGATAAAGCTTTAGAAGCTTCCAATAGCTTCTGAAAAGCTACTGGAAACTTCTAGTCATACAATCAAAGTTCAAAAAATATATTTAACAAATACAATAGTGCAAATTGACAACATATGCTTATTGCTCAAAGAAGAACACAGTTGAGAGCCTTAAAAACTCTGGAATACCAATGAAGGACAGTGGTTTTTAAGACACACCCCATTGAGAAGACAACAATTGGCTGGCATGTGAACTCAGCTCTCATGGCAAAAGCAGCAGAAGATGGCAAGGAGAGATTGATACAAATTCTGTCAGAGCCCCTTTTCAAATCCATGTTTTAAGTAGGACTCAATAATATATACTGCCAAGTGTTATTCTTCCTTTCTGAGAAAGGCAGGAAATCTCAGTTCCTGACAATTTTGAAGACTAATCTACTGAAGCTCACTTAAATATAGATGGATTGATACAGACTCCAAGCAGAAAAAAGAACTAATCAGTCATGCCAAAAGTTACTCTCTCCTCCTGGGAAGAGCTATCTTATGGTACATATTCTGGCTGATGATGTCATTCTCTGGACCACAGGTGGGCTTCCCTTTGGAGCATTTCTACCTCCTGTTACCTGCAGGGCATGTTTAACATCGAAAGGCTGGAAAGAGACATTCCATGCTGAATACACATCTTCATTTCTGCCCCTGTAGCTCCTCAGCAAGCCTACCAATGGATTAGTGTACATCAGAGTGCACAGTTGGAGTGCTTAGCAAATAACTGGCAGAAAGTTTACAAAATGGAGTCACTGGACAAATTTATTTCCTGTTCTAAGCACCCTGTTCTGAAGGGACTGCAGATAGCTCAGGACATTTTTCTGCTTGCAGAAAGCAATCTGATTTTGAATATGATTAGATGACATAGCTGTAAACTCAAAACTGCCATGCTTGTTCCAACCTCTTACACAGCTATCACAAAAGCAAGTTTTAACTTTCCCAAAGGAAAACAAAACTTCTCTTTCTGTACTGTACTGCACCAAATAAAGTGCAGGTGGGGTTAACTGTTCCCTTACAGCATTTTGTAATGTTGTCACTGTTCACTTTGCACAGGTCTCTCCCTGGATTTCAGTCTGACTGAATATTTGTGATCAGAACGACTGAGTCAGATACATCCACAAATAAAAGTAACAAGTATTGTCTACAAATAACACCTGTTATGAAATGCAGCAGAAAGACTACTACTAATTAGTGCTGCAATTTAACTGTGAAGGCACTCTCAACATAGAATGCTCTAAGTTTATTCGTTTTCCAAGGATTTCACTGGATTAGAGTGATGTTCTCTAATCATTCCAATAAATAAACCAATTGAAAAATTCTACAGTTGCAACATTCATTCCTACCTCTTCTGGGTAAGATGCCCCAAGCACCCAAGTGATTTAGGCTCTACCTGTGGCAGAATTTTCCAAGTACAGGGATGCTAACGCAGCCAAACCAACTAAAAATCTGACACTATTTACAAAATCATAAACACTTGTACACAGGACACTTGAAAATTATCTTACATAATGTATTATTCTAGAAAACTCAGAAGACAAAATGGAAAAACTCCCCAACCCATACACCCAGAGTAAAATATTCCTTACTAGGCACGTTTATCCTACCAAATCATGAGAGAAGGCCTGACACAATGAGTCTATGCCCCATTTTGCAAACAAAGTGGTAATTAACCTTCTAAAACTCAATATCTTTCATTGACCATTAAAGTAATTTTGGTTAATTACAGAACTCACCTAAGAACAAGTCAAAAACCTTTCCCAGTTCACAGTCCCTTCCCTTTTCCATTGCACTGGTTCCAGGTTTTCTGTGGGATTAATCCTCTCTCATTTGCTACCCCTTCAAAAACATAAAACTATTGCTCCTCAGCAATTATTTTCGGAAGTCTCAGTTTTTGTTTTTAAATAAGCACAACATCTTGTTTCCACTTCAGGGTAAAATGTGAAAAATGGAGAAGACACTGTCACTACATGGCACACCATTTTCCTATGAATTTATTGAGTTCATACTCAACTCATTGAGCTGTCCTCCTTGTACAATTTACTATTCCACAGCATTTCATTTGCTCAAATCCACTAGACTAGAGATAACAGGGGTTTTGTTTGTTTATCCTCCATTAGCCCCAAGCCCTCTCCTACACAAGTCCCTGGGAACAGACCAAAATCTAAGGCTCGTAACCAAGCTGCCAGATCACTAAGCACGTATTTGCATTTTAGCAATTTACAGTATAGCTCAATTACTGCCTTTAAACTTAAGACATTAAAATTCTACTAAAATGAATGGTTGAGTTCACAGTTTGACGTGGCTGCAGACCAAAAGATTAAACTTAATGAATGCTGCTTTCAATTCCTTGAGTTTTATAGTTTGGCTGACTTTAAATAACAAATATTAATTGTTTAAAGCTCAGGAATACTGAGGTCCCTTGCAAGCTAAATTTGGCAATGAACTTATGAATCAGGCAACAGTCATCCAAATGACTAATGTGTAAATGAATGAGTGAAGCTACTGCTAAAATCCACTTTATTTTGGATTATCTGGCTCTCTAAACTACTCTGAAAGTTCTAGAGACAAACAAGAAGGGAAACACAAGGAGAGGGGGGGAAGTGAGGAAAGAAAGCAAGACGCAGAGGCGGTGAGAGACAGACGGACAGACAAGAGAGACTGACTACCTTCAGGAACACTGTGATGAGTCACTCACTGAAGGTTAGACAAGGGGCTCTGCACAACAGCCATACCAATGTGTCCTAGTGAATTTAAAATATTATGGATTATATGATCCTGAATGCTTCCAGAAATACAAAACCTCGAAAAAAGAAAAAAAAAAAATAAGCAAAGAAAGAAAGAAAAGAAAAAGAGTATTTTTAGTAATTGAATCTATGCAGAGAAAAGACTAGAGAGTGAAAAACCTGGCTTGGTCTACTGAACACATAGATCAGGAGTAATGTTGCAAAAATTATGCTAAGCTTAAAATAAATCCAGAGAAGAGTACTCTTCCTTTTTGCCTTGAGGATCACTTGCACTATATTCACTGGTCTTAATGGAACATCAGAAAACATCACGTTGTCCCAGGCCACAGCCATAACTCCATTTAAATCATGAACAGTCTCGCAGCAAACTATCAGAGGGAACAATGTTGTTTCCAAGCAATGACCAAAATCATCTTACAAGCTCTGGAGCAGATGGATGACGATGTCAGTCTCCCCACAACCCTTACACTGTTTCATCTACGTTGCTGTCATTTGCCTACTACAATCCAAAAGCTAAGGGACCAAGCTGAGCCCTGTGTGATGTGCCAGGAAACAAACAGGTCTCCCTCTGCAGATTCCATGTCTGCCACCTCCCAGCCCCCTGAGAACAGCCAGCACTTCAACCCCATCTCCCTTAGTCGCACAAGAAGCTTGTACAATTCTCCTTAAACAGAGGAATGAATGAGTTTGCTGAAGCACCCAATTGCACCAGAAACAAGGAGATTTCTAGCTCCACTTTCTAGATTTAATTATGATTCCCGTTTCTTAACCATCAGCAGGCGTTAACATCCAGCTGCAATATCCTAAAGACAGAAATGCAGCTTTTTGAGTTATTTGGTCACCCTGCCCCACATGGTGGGGCGAAGGCAGGAATCACTACCCCAGATTTCACATATTATTGGGAAAAATCAAGACAGCTTTCACAAGTATCCTCTAAGTGTCACCCTAAATCATGTGCTTTGTAACAGAGTTATAAAACTATTCATTAGCTTCTTTTCCCATATCAAGTTGAAACACATGAAAACCATGTGTGCAGGAATGGAGAACAATTGAAAACACAGTTTATTTATTTTTTCAAATTTATTTCAAATGTTATTTATTTTTTAATAAACATCATTTTCTCCAGCTCTAAATCCACTTCCAAGAAGTTAAGTTACTGAGTGACAAATTTGATTTTAAACAGCTAAACCCAATAGCCAGTTACACCTCTCTAAACTCCTGTGAGACAAATATCAACATGATATGCCATGGGACAATTCCCTGGACACATAGAAAACTAATTTGTGGACAGATTCCAATGCTAATTTCAATGTGGTAGGTAGTTGCAATAAAAACAACATAAAAATCACAACCAAAAGATCCGCTTCTCCAATATAGCTGAAATGAAAAATTCATGTGATGGAAACCAGATTTTTCTAGCACTTATCTAAGCTATAAACCAGGAGATAAAATGATACAAATATAGCCAACAGACTAACAACAAATGCCTAGAGAAAATACTTGAAAACCTGACTAAAGCATTCAGAATTTAAAAAACAGAACATGTTTTAAAAAATGCTGCTCATGAATCAAATTATAAAGTAGGCTACATTTGCAAGTGTCCTGAGCACTGAATACGGAATATTTAATTTGGGCTTTAATTCCACAGTGAATCATCTGCTACCTTGTAGAATACCTCAGGAAAAGCAAATAATCAGCAGCAGAACCATCAAACAACCTCCCTCCCCTGCAAAAAAAAAAAAAAAAAAAAAAAAAAAGAAAAAAAAATCAGAGGACAAAAAGGACACAAATACAACAGACTTGATAACACTTACTGTGTTTCTGTGTCCCTCTTGTCTTGTTTTGCTATTTAACAGCTTCCCTTCTTGTTATGTACCTGAGATTAAGAGGTATAAAATACTATTTCAAAACCTGCTATCTCATTACTATTTTTTGACTTCTTTTCAAATTAAAAGTGCTATTTGGGGTGAGGGGAAGATAGTTTGGACATAAAGTTTGGGTATTTCAGATTCCAATTCATGTCTGAGTATTTGACATACAGGAGAGGGAACAACCTGTTGCCTGATGCTACAAAACCATCTAATCTAACAGTGCTACCTTGATCAGTTCCACTCTGGCTTCAATTAAGTACATAGCAGAGTTATGTAAAGGAACAGGAGGATGAACTGCATCCTCAGTACTGAAGCTAGATTCATGTAAAATCAGGTCAAAATGTACACTCACAGCTTTTAGTGCAATGTACATGTTGCAAATTATGTGAAACACCCGCAGTTCATATTTTGGAAGAAAAATGCCTCAGCTAATTTATGTTAAATTTTTAACAGTTACAGTTACTATGTGTGTATATATAAAACGGAAATCCATCAAGTATATGTCTTATGAAAAACATTTCAGATATGCTTGATTTGGAGACAGCAATCTGAACAAATCAAAAACTGACTTGCTCCTTTTACGTTATGACAAACCCAAAACAACTAAAAAAAACCTCACAGAGCATTATTCTTCATGAAACAGCAATCATTAGCCACACCACAAGAACAACTATAGCTGAAAAAATCTTTTATTGCAATACAATGCTTACTCCAAAAAAAGTTATTATACCAATTTGCTGCTACGTTATGAGTATAAATTACAACTCACAAATACAGCAGGAAAGCTAAGAAGTTTAGCATCATCTCACATGATGAAGACAGAACTTTCAAGTGCTGTAGGGCAATATATTATTGTGCAGAAGACATGGTACTCGAGTCAAGTACCTCAGAATTTGCTTCAAAGAGCTCAGGAGAGCAAGACTTTCAAAAAGCAGCTTCACCATCCTCTGCAAAACACACTAAGAGCTCCTCCTTTAGAGCATTATGAACATATGCAAAAATATCTGTAACTCTGTATCATTCAGATAAGGGAGACTTGCATACATCAACCAAAGATATTCACTGAAAACCCACCACTGCTGCACATAGAAAGGTAAAAGCAAGATTGAAGACTAGGAAGAAAAACAAGCCCCACAAGAGACAAACTTTGTACACAGTATTGTGTATGGACTTCAGTACAACCATTCCAGAATAAGGGAGGCCATCAGCAAGCCACAGAATTCCAGTGACTGTTAACTACCTCTCCTAAATTATTCCTATAAACAATAAAGCTTTCCTACTTTTTTCTTCACTCCCCACAATACCTATCTTTTCACATTATTAATTTTTCTAACAAAACACTTGGCCTATGCAAAAAGATATTTTGCTCACAGAAGCCACTAATGTCTCAATTTGTACCTTTTCACAAATCTAAGATCACCACAGCAAATTCAAACAAATACCCACTGTTCTGTCAGTGTTAGAACACTATTTGCCATTAGGTAATGAAAAGACAAGGCTCCTATATGAGGTTTTCTCAAGCCTGCTATGATTCCCAGCCTTTAATGTTACTTCAAAACACTATTGAAGTAAGAATGGTTTAGCTTTCAATAAGGTATTACCAGAGACTCTTAAAATAAATAAACTGCTATTGCCTATGAGAGAAGGTTCTTGTCTGAATTAATTATTAATGAAAAGATTAAAACACATGACAAATACCCAGCCCCAAGCACAGGAACATACATCTCATTTCCACAGTGAAAAGGAGTTACCAATATGTTTTTCCCAATTCTGCAAGGAACTGCACCCATACCAACACTCTTCAATAATTCCATGAATAAATCAAAGAGTGGGTAAACAAATACAGTAAAGTTTGCTGATATAAATTTTTTTTTAAATAATCCTAACTAAAAGTTAGTGCAGAGTTGCAAAGTAAGTTCTCCATGAAATTGGTAATAAAAAAGCAGATAAAATTTGGTGTAAATAAATACAAAATGCACATGCGCAAAAATAATGTCATAACAATGTCATAACTATGGTGTAAGAGAAAATACTACTTTTCTACACAGTATTTAAAACACTATCACCTCACAGCTCAGTGCCAATCAAAAAATGCATAACTTAGCAACAAGTAAGAAAGGAACAAAATTAATCTATCATTATGTGAGGCAGAAATTTATGGCATACCCTCCTCTTGCCTAGTGCATGCAGTCATAATCACCCTAACTGAAGTTATACAGGAGAGGCAGAAAGATTCAGGGAACAGCACCAAGAACTAACCACAGGTCAGGAACAGCTCCTATACAAGCAGATACTGATAGATTACAATACTTCAGCTTGGTTGAACATGGAAGTGGCATGTAAAATAAAGGTATTTGCAGGGAAAAGAATAAAAAATTATGAAGTGCATCAGTAACTATTTGGAAAACAGGAACACAGTGGAAATCAGTTGCATCACTGGGCAGCACACATAAGACAAAAAAATCCATGTGTTTTAGCACAAAATCCTTGTAATTGTTGCCAAAACTATAACCAAAGCTAGGAAAATTCACAAACAGCAGAGAGCTACAAGAACCATGCCCAAAACGTTGGCTCTGTCCAGGAAATCTAAGGAAAGAGCTGTTTTGCTAGGAGAACACACAGTAAAGGTGGCAAAATATTTGCCCTATACTTACACTCTTTCTTTGCATCATTGCTGGCCACAGTCAGACCATTTATACTCAACTGAACAGACCTTCAGCAGGATTTGGGACAGAAGAATATCCTTTAGCCAATATTCCACCATTTCTTTTCATTAGCCTTCAACAGGTATGCACTAAACTATCACCAAATGCCAATTCTATCCACTTGAAAACTGCCTCTCTTTCTGTGTCTTTGGAAATTACAGCCAATAATGAGCGAACACTTTAAATTCTTAATAATTTTGACACTATATTGTGACCTTTAACAGAAAATTCTAGTAGTAGGATGCACATGGACTTAAAAAAAAATTGAAAATCACACACAATATAAAACAATAAGTGGTACCTCTTGAGATTTCAACTTTTCTATGTCTGTGGAGAGGTCTGAGCTTTTTCCATGAAGACTTCCATTTTCCTGTAAACAGACAAATAAGTAGTAAGAACAATTAGGACAAGAATAACAATCTATATTGAAATAATGGGGGAAAGCACTGGATTAGAAAGTTGAACATGTAAGACAATTACATCTTACTTCAACTCTGTGTTAATCAACACAAGGAATAACCTAGAAATGTAAAAGACTGTGTATGATTTACCTTGCCTTCCGAGAAACCAATCTATACTCTCACAATACAGACCCACACACTCATTTTAGCTTTCTCAGAGACATCTGGTCTAGCAGCATATGTAGGAGTAGACAGAAGTTATCGTTATTCAAAATCCTGAATCAGTAATTTGCCTCATTAGTTGAAAGAAAATCAAAAACTAAAGACTATACATCATAGCCAAAAATTATGCATGTAAGCTTGATTTTAACTGGTAAACAAAGTCCAGTGCTTTTTCCAGTGAATTCAGAAGAGAAATTCCTTTGATCTACTTTTTTTTACAGAAGATATCAGCCACAGGAAAAATTAATTTCTCTTAATCTTTACAAACTCTATATACAAGAATATATTTCTAGTGTTCACTTTTCTGGGGAGAACACAGGGATGAAGTTTTCCTGTGAAAAGGAATTGAGTTTTCTTTAAAAGAAAACTGGTTACCTAAATGACATTCCAGATGACCATTCTTTACTACCTCATTAATAAAAAAAAAAGAAAAAGGCTAACACACAAGGCTCACTGACTTTATGCTGTTTGAATATTAGCTGGTTGCTCCTCTACCATACAAAAAATTGTGATGAATACAGCCACATAGCCAATGAATCACAAGCTCAAATTCCAGTTAGGTCAGCTTAACTCATAATTGATTAAAATGGATCAGCAACAAAAAATGAGAGTCAAAACACCAAACACATGATAAAAATATGAGTTAATAAAGCTGCATAGTAAGATTCCATTTCAAAAGTAGAGGAGGCATTTAAAGGTTCAGCTCCATGCCCCAAGTTCAGCAGGAAGTTTTAAAAGAATGCCTCATTTCCAAATGAGAAATGAGAACAGAAATATCGCTCCAACACAAAGTACATTTATTATAATTTATTTACTAATGATCAATGGAAAAATCAAGACTTCATGAGAAACCTTTCTACTGCTGTCTTCCAAAGAAAGGCTGAGGTGTAATAATAAACAGTGAGCTTAGTCTTGCAGCCTACCCAGTTCATTCCACAGCACAAAAAAAGCTGCAAAGAGGCAAGTGCTAGCACAGCTCTCTGACTCAAAGGCACTGAAATCAGAACATTAGGTATGCTGTATACATCTAGTTTAGGTACTTAGCTCATTGTCCTTTTGGAGAGTAAATATTCATAAAAAGAAAATGGAGTAGATGAAAGGGAACATGAGTAACAAGGGAGAAGCTTGCTTTGACCATTGAGTTGAGTTTGAAAAGGGTCATGTTATTTTAGGATATCAGATACTATCAGGAGCCTTCAGCTCAGTAAGTGAGATGGATGAAGCTGGAACAAGAAAAGAAGGAAGGTATTTAAAAAGAAAATCCTCTTTCAACATCATGACACAGCATATACTATAGCTGGTTAACGTTAACAGGGAGGCAAGTGCTCCCTACACTTTGCCAATAAATCTGCTCTAAGTAACACGACTTCTCCTTTCCTTTTCTGACATGTTGAGTAAAATACATGCTCATCATTCAAGCATAGTTACATATAACCATACGTAACTTTTCATGTTTTATATATATATATTACATATGACTATATGTATATATATATATAACCATATGTAACCATTATTTTCATTAATTCTTAGCCTATATGGTTTTTAGTCTTAGAAATCTAAATTGCTGCTGTAGCTCTTCAAAGTCATTGAAGCCTCTAAAAGATGCTAATCTGTATATTTAAAGGAGTTTCCCTTCAAAAACTTTGCCAAATCATCTGCTGATTCACGCTGTACATTCCCATAAACTTTCAGTATGAATTATTACATGGCTATCTTACCCTTGAAGATTCATATGAAGGACTTGGCTGACCGCTTGTTCCCCAGGATGTGGCACCTGTTCGCTCATCCATACCTAGCAATAAAAAGAAAAACACAAACCTATAAGAAATGGTAGCAAAACCAATGTTCTCTGAACCTCAGCCTGAAAAAATATTCATCCACTTCCATACACTTCAAGTAAATTCATCTGCTTTCGTGTACTTAAAGCAGTGTTTCTAAAACAAAAACTTCAGATGAACAGCTTCCTTATTAATTAAGCTGGCTACAGAGGAACCTGTTCATTTGGACACCTGCAGCTGCTGAAAACAGAAGCATAAAAGGCCAAAAAAATTACCACTCTGCTGTCTGCCCAACCCAATCCATAAGAAATTAGCATGAGTAACAAAACAAGCACAATGATGTGAATGTCATGGCTTTTTGAGCAGCCCAATTTATCTGCACCTTAAGCAAGCACTGAAATATTGCAGCACATACTGTGAAACACATACTTGTTATCTACTCTTTGCTCATGTGTCTTGCTTAAGTATTGTAAAATGTGCAAAATTATTTCCCCTACTTGGTCTTTACATGACACACAGGATATCTTAACATAATGGGCAAAAAAGGCAAGACAAACTGGTTATATTTAAGTGGCTTTAAAAACCCACAGAGAATCATGGTCTCTGCCCTACCAAAACAGTAATATTTTTTACACTCTGTAACGGTTCTTTTAGAATCAGTTCCCTTTATGCAAATCCAGGTTACAGCTCACAAGAGAAAGGGGAAGGAACAGATAGGGAGATCTTTAAACACTTCATGAGAATATATATATATCCCATGTATTATCCAATTTCTATCCAAATGTAATTAGTCAAACCACATTCCCAAAGAGCTAATTGCAAAAGCACCTGAATTCCTATAGCAAATTCCTGCATATAGGATAATGCTGCTACTATTCTAACAATTAGGCTCCTGATTATCTGCTTACAAGACATTTTTTTGTCACACGTGGAACGCTTCCATCCTAAAAAGCAGGCTTCAAAGCACTCTTGCCTACAAAATGCAACTCATTACTTCCCTGTCACACAAACTTTTCTCATAAAGTGCCTTGATATAAAGCATAAATTCTTTATGTGATATATACTATAAACTATTTATGAAGTTTTACAATGTCATAATTTATAAATAAGAACTAAGTGTCCCAATTTATAAATAAGAGTAGAGTGCAAGCTAGTCCATCCAATCATCTCTAAACCCTAGCTTTATATTGCAACTATAAAACTTTCATGCATATTTCTCATATGACCACACTGCAAAATCAAATGTAAGCTAATACTGTAAATAACTACCTATGGACTATTACTATTCTAATCATTATTTCCTTACGAAATGTTCTTTATGAAGCCATAAAATAATGTTTTGACAAAGACAGCCTGCAAAAAGGAACGTTAAACTGAAAGTACAGTAAATCACTCAAATAAAAACTACAGACACTTTTTGTGTACTGCAGGAAAGATCCTCAAGGTTGAAGAACGCTCTTTGAAAATGCAAACCACCACTATATTGAGCCAGCAGTTTGGGGAAGTTTACTGCATTTTGCAGCTGACAGTATTGTTGTTGTTTCATTGTAACTGGTCCAGGAGCTGAGTAAAGAGTCGTGGCTGGCACTGACAAAGGCAAAAGTAATCTTTTGGCACAATTGACTCTTTTCTGCCAGAAACAACAGTGCTAGTAATCCAGTCATTATTGTAACAAGTGTTCCATTGCCTTAGTTCCAAAAGAGACATATGTGGGGGGAGAAAGGAAAAATATCTTACTGCAAGACGAAGTCCTTGGGACAGTTTAAAGATACAGCAGGTTATGTCAACCCATTTCAAGAAATATGCCACCAGATAATGGTTATGCACAGAGCGTTCAGATGCTAATCAGTAAAACATGCTACTCATCTAAAAATTTGAGGCCGTGGGACATAAGAACTTATGTTATGGTTCTGCTTAATCAGCACATGTACAGCTAAAAATTCTAGTACTTTAATTCTACCATCTGAATTATGCAAATACATTGTTTAAAGAAACTACTCTAAACCAAATTGTAACTGTTTCAGATAGTGAAGAAAATTAATTTCTGACTAGTTCCCAGAATTCTTTTTTTCTAAAAAAAGTACAGTTAGCTAAAATAGTAAACTTCCTTTTTCCTGCCAGGTGTCTTTTTCCTCCTTTTCATGCAGAATTTTTTATTCTTACAAGCCCCAAACAGGCTCACATGTAGACCTATCTCTTACACAAAATTTTCACACAGGGAAGATGCTTCCACATTTTAGATGCTCTGTGAAGGGTACAAGGAAAAAGAAATCATATATTGCACACAGAACACCAGCGCTCTGACTTACTGCTGCTTGACATCTGGATTTGATTTGGAATGACACCCTGCTGCCCTTGGTCTCCATCAACATAAGACACCAAACAAGTGCTGCCCCAGGTAGCAAACACTCAGCCAGGAAATCAGATGTGTGTCTACCATGGTGCTCAAGGAATCTGTTCTGCTTTGTACAGTAATGTGTTTTCCACGGGTGACAGATGAAAACCACCCAAATGTCAGATGAGACAAAGACCCAGACTATTTCTAGCAGGATGGACATGAACAAACAAACAATGCATATTTTAACATAGCCAAAAGTTAACTCTACATGACTGAGCCAGGACCAGCAGATTCACTTTTAAATGCAAAGAACTTGGAGTGGGGAACACTTGGTAAGAAAGAACATGGGAGTCATCTATGGCAATAAATTCAATAAAGTCTCAAAGCAAAAGTGTCTTGAAAAGAGTTCTAGCATTTTCGTGGGAAACGCAAAAGAGAACAGAGGAACTAGGGGGATCATCAACTTTGTATAACAGTTCCACAAGGAAATGCAGTGACCAAGTCCAGTATCCATTAATTCACGGTGGATTAGTTAAAGGGCACAGGAAAGCTGTGACAGTTAGCAGAGCACTGAAAAACATGCCGGGCAAGGCTGAAGTACCTCAGCCTCTAGGTAAAGCAAAAAAGTGGAAATTGAACTGTGTTGTTATAAAGGTCCAATAACACAGACACATGCATTCAGGCAGACAGGAGTATAACAAGCTTCTACCCCCACTTCCTTTTTATAGTAGGCTTTGAGGACGGAAATGAATGGAAATGACTCATGATTTCATAGTTCTCAATCAAAATTGACTATTACAATAGCACATGTGCTGCAGTTCAATTAGGGAGTAACTCTAAGCGTGATGTTTGTTTGAGCGGGTTCAGGTTGGGGCTGGGCTGGCTCCCAGGGCACCTCCAGAGCCCTTGCTGCTGCTGTCCCAGCGAGGACACTCCTGACCTTGGGCAGCCCAGCACACGGAGCACAGCCCAAGCCCAGGAGCTCGGCCTCCCGCAGCAAGGGCTGTGTGCTCCCCACACACCTCGGGGAGGCCCGGCCAAGCCACGAGGATGCTTTTTGGCTTGGTTTTGGCTTCTAAACAGGCTTTGCTTAACATCACTTTTATGATGCTGCTGTGAGCATTTCAAGGTATTCTAGAAGAAAACCTGAAGAAACCTGTTGCCTTATTATTTCAACGTATGTGTTCATTCTCAAGAAGCAGATCCAAACATTCATCTAATAAAAAAAAAATTGGATCTTACAATCAAACTGAAATGAAGGTTGTTCTTGCTGGCATAAGACAAAGACGACTATATTTAAAACTTATTTCAAGAGACACAGGCTCTAATGTTTGTGTAAACACGATAATATACTTTATAGGGTTACCATCTGCTATGATGTTGATCAAATAAATGATTTGACAAAAAAAAAATCACATTGTAGATTGTTATACTAGGTACTCAAGGTATGAGTTTCTATCTTTTATAGCTTCTTTATCCAATTTTGTTTCAGAGTAATGATATTCCTTCAGATAAGATTCAACATCTGAAATCAATTACAAAAAAAGCTACAGCAGAAACCATAACAGCGCCGATTGCGTTTTGCATGTCAGACACACAAACAAATCAATCTACCATTAGGCCATATATTGCAAAAGTCTATTGTGAAGTATGACTCCAATTATTATCCAAAATTATATTTTAGGTCTAGACTTGCTAGTAAGGGGATGAAAAGAGTAATAATATTTGATGGAGAAATGCTATACTCAAATATTTTAACTTTCAATAAGTGAAGACTAGTTCTCCTCCTTTTCTTGCTGTTTTCAATTAAAACTATTTCTCTTTTTATACTATATGCAATATTTTCAATAACGTAATAAAGCCATTTATATTCTAACAAAGAACTCAAAATTCACAAGTCAGATAAATAAATAAATGACAATATAAAGTTCCTTACGTTTATTACTCAGGGAGTGGGAGAAAACAACATGACAAGAGGACCAGAAGGACACTCAAAACCAAAAGCAGCTTTGACAATAGATACGTGGTAGCCTTAAAATATCCACAGGTGAGAGCATTAATCAAACTGAGAAGAGAAATGAAAGGCAGGCAACCTATCAATAGTCTAACTACTTAAGTGCCATTGGGATAAATTCATTGCAACATTATAATTAGGTAAAAGACAAATCACTTTCATTTCAAACTACATAAATAGAGAACTTTCTCTCCATCCACCTTCCACAATAAAGGAAAAGCAAGGGGAAGTGCAAGCATGGAGGGAAAAAAAAAAAAATCTCAAATCTTAGTGCAAACTGTTTCTTGAAGAATGTAGTAATTGTCTTCCAGCATCCAGATACCAAGTCCCCCCAATCCCTCCAGATCAAAAAGCAAAGTTCCTCTCCAGTAAGAGAATTGCCTATTAGAGGCACCAGTGGGAGTAGCAGAGCAGGATCCTTTTTTGTACCTTTGCCCCAGAGAAAATGAATGGAAGAGCTATGGATATGTCACAGAAATACCACCTTGAGTCTGTCATCTGGTACCAACTCTGGACTTGACAATTACTTCAGGAAACTTCCCAAGATAATTTTATTAAATTGCACAATGCTGCTTGCTCTCCTCCCTTTATTGAGCCATGGTGTCACAGACTGAACCCTTAATCCATTGTGTAGTGTAAAAATGAGATTTCTCCTGGGCTTACCTATTAGTTTTCATATATTTCCCCACCTGTCCAGCCAGGTTCATATCCATGGGAGTTGAGATTGTTAACTACTAGCCTCTAATGGCAGGGTTTTAAAAGTGCAAGGAAGCCTGCAGGGACTGAAAGCCCCCTGAAGGGACATTGTTTGCCTCAATTAGTACCCATAAAACACTGGCTTCCATTTGAAAATTAATCTTTGCAAAGATCAGTTTGAAAGATCTGTTTGAAATATCAACAGTGATTATTAATAACAGTAAATAAATTTTCATATTTGAAACATTGTTTATCAGGGAGATTCCCAGAGCATGATCATCTGACATAGCAAAGAATAAATATCCACTATGCTAGTCATTGTGGAAATTATTTGAATAATAGTCAGAAGATATGCTATACAAAGTTAACCTCTAACTATAGAATAGGTATTCACAATTAAAACATCAGAAGAATAAAATTATTCAAATTGGAGGAATGTACAGCAAGTACACAATTTACCTGGGCAATAACCAAAACTTAGACCACTGTTGGTCTAATGGTCTGGCCGGTATTAAAAATTAGTTCTAACTTAACATATAAACAACTTGAATTCTCCCTGTATGTAAAACTGTTTAAAACTTATACTTTCATACAGAAAATTATTTGCAAGAACAGTATTTTCTCTGGACAGAATAAAACTTTGGGGTGTATGCTTAAAGGACTTTTTCTAAAGCAACAAAAGGCATGGTATAAATTCAGAAGAAAACGGAAGATAAAACATGATGGTTCAGGAAAACTGAAGAAAAGCTTGAATCTGTTTTAAAACTGTCTTTTAGCATCAAATGTCAGTACTGGTAATACAGTTCCTGTATAACTATCAAGTATGTTTTAGATTTGTTTCAACTCATTACCTAAATACAATTTGCTATTAAAAAAAAAGGCAATTACTACTTTTAACTTGATTTCACAAATAATCCTATTCATTTCTTGCAATAAGACCTATGTATTCCCTAAGAACAACATTGTGTTACTAATTCCTGTAAGAGCAGTGCCCTTACAGAAATATCAGAAATTACCGGCTTCTCTTTCCTTGTATTCTCTGTTTCCTCGACCCTAAATCACGTCACCAAACACACCAAGTGACCTGCCATGACCTGGACACTTTAAACACAATACAACTCACTCAAAATTAAATTGGAACTGGCATTTCCCACACAAACTGTACCAAACCAGAAAGCAGCACATTGCTACATGCCAATTGCCAGAAAAAGTACATCAGGTACTGTTTAAAGTGAAGAGCATATTTTGAATTCTGTATGTAACAAGCATTTGTTAGTTGTGTATGGTTACCCAGACAGTTCAAGCATAAGCTAAAGACAAAAACTATAAAAATTCATTTAAACTATTAAAAAAAGGAATTTTCATATAAATCCACTGAGGTGCGCAGAGCACTACACAGTAAAGCTATTCTTCACACTCTCCCCCAAAATTCCCTATATTAATACAAGTTTTTAAATTATTCTTTGATACAATTGAGGGTTAAATTTTTTAAAAAATTAAAATGCTAATAAATGCTAATATTCATAAATTATCCTGTATACAAATAATATTTATATGTGTGCCCACAGAGTATATTTTGAAGCCTCTCTGGTTACAAATATGAATAAAGTACACCAGCTTAGAGATCAAGCCTTTAGCAGGGGTACAACTCAGAGGTATTATTCACACACAAACACACACAGTTAAACTGCTATTAAATTGCACCACGCTGCTTATTCCCCTCTCTGTGCTGAGCCATGAGGTATCAGGCTGAACAGCTCTAACATGCAAGTCTCAGCCCTACAGTACCAGCTATCATAATAATCCTTTCTACTGGCAAATTTTCCTGTGGTTACTTCAGTTATGACTCAACTGCTTTATATAACCACACACTTTAAAATATATATTCACATATATATATATTTATATATATACACCAAATCAAGGCCATGGTCACAAGACTGCACACACCAGGCCAAAAATATTCTAATACAGCCTCATAGGCAACAGCTACTGTCACCAACTGTATTACATCACAACTGTACAAAAACCTGCCAGTTCAGGCACCAGAACGCAATCTGAGTTATACAGTGTTTAACTGAGGTGCTAATTCTCATGAGCAAAGAAAACATGGCAAGTGTGACATCTTTCCTAAGAACATGTCTAAAAATGTTAAGAAAAAGTATTTTTAATAATTTACTCAATCACAAAGTGCCCAGCAAATTTTGACCCTCTAGAAAACAAATTCCAAGATCAACCTGAGGCCAGTATCCTTTCATGGTGTTGATGATTGCCATGTATCTTTATACATATACAATTAAGATAACCCAATTCATGAAGGTGAACCTTCATCAGTGGAGAAACCAAGCATCAGACAAAAACCATGGAATTTAGTGAGGCAGAATTTTGAGCCTTAAGTACAATGGCAAATATACTATACAGTATAGCCAAGAAAATGGCAGTGTAACTCCACGTTTACAATAAAGTGACTGGAAATAAAGACACAGACACACTGTCAAGATCACAAAAGCCTGAGTCTGAACTTGAGAAGATCTAGATCAAGCCATTTCATAAAAGTATGTGGAAGAAAACCTACACTTTGCCAAATCAGGTCTCCGTATCTGATTTTTGGCAACTCTACAATACCGAAATCAAAAGTCTATTACCAGCAGCATGCCATGTCAGCCTCTCACATAAAAACAACAATACACTAACATCTTACCTTTTTCATAAAACAAAGCCTGTAGAATACAAAGAACTCTGAAAGGTTTTTACGTTTGCCTCTAGACAGGCATATCCTCAATGAGATTTCTTACACTTCCTTGTTCTAAAGAGCACGTCTAAGTCAGCTGCAGGAATTAGCTCTCATTACTAAGCAAAACAGAAATTACACATATGGGTTGTGTGAACTTAAATTTGTCATGAGAGAATCCTGGTTGTTTCAATACAGCTGGGGGGAAGTATCTATTGTATGAAAATTTCAGCATTAAATATCCTCTTCTAACTCTTAAAACAAAGTTTATCTGCTCAGTATTTAAACATGGAAGAATGCTTAATAGATAAATGCAAGCACTGCACCTCTGCTCACCTAAGCCAGAACTGTGGTAGGATAGCCCAAAGTAGATGTGGAAAAAACAATGGAATAAATATAGCCAACACTGACTTCTTACAACCTGGCTCACTTACTTCTTTCCTCTTTTGCCAGAAATCAAGAACAAATCCTCCATATTTCTTTATCTTCAATCAAGAAAGAAGCTTTTGCAAGATTAGGGCTCCACTATATGCCCTGCAGCACAGTGAAGTGTCTTCTGGCTTGTCTAAGGGAAAGGGAGCACCTTCTTCCCTCAGTAAAAGAGCCGCCTAGGGCAAAATGTGTTTTCTATTATTTTAGGCATGGAGGAAAAAAAGGCTTAAAGTAAACTAGATTTATAGAAGCATCTCTACTTGTATTTACATGACTGATAATTTGAGCTGATGGAAGTTAGTGTCAGCCTGCAGTGACTAGGACTACTTTTTCCAGTATGCATTTTGTACCAACAAGTGTTTCCCCCTCCATAAGCAAGTTGGAATGTAGTAAGGCTCTTGCCAGATGTTCTCCTTCTGCAGAGGTCCAAAACCAACAGTTCTCAATAATTCCATTACTTCCAAAAGTCAAAGCCAAAATCCAGTCTGAACAAACGGAGATCTGGCACAGCCTGTGCTGCTAGCAGACTCCAGACACCGTAAAAAGACTCAAAAAGAAAACCCACCCCAAGAAACCTTTATTTTCTCAACACTGAGACATTTCTTCCAACAGCTTATTAGATAGAGATTTTACTGGTATTGTTAAATCTCATTCTCAAATTACTAAAAAATTATGTTCTCTGACAAAGGAGAGAAATCTGCCTTTAAATGTGCCAGGTATCATTACATCTGCTCAAATATTTGCTAAATCAAGCTTCTTGCTGCCTGGGCTGTTAGCTGCCTCTTGAGGCAAGCAGGCAGGCAGGCAGGCTTTGTGTTGACAGCATCTTTAGTGTGAGTGGCAGTAAATGATGGTGTGCCCACAGTGCTGGAAAGCTGATATGATACAGTTCAGTCTCCTGCATCAACAAACAAGGTGGAAAGACGACTGCGGCCTGATGTTAATGGGCCTTGTGCTAATACACAGCAGCACTGCAGCAGCTGAAATGTCTGAGAGAGCCTGGATCACCTTCCATCCCCAAAAATATTAGTTTTTTCTTCTTTCCCTTTGTTTAAAAGAAGCTGTTCTTCCCCTTGAACTAAGACATGTCACCACAGCTCATAGCAGGACTAAGTTGCATGACACCTGTATTCACTGGTTTCTCCCTTCATAACCAAAAGGTATCAGCTGATCTACTGATTTCTGCTGCACTTCAGGACAACCCACATTTTATTGTTCTTCTGGTAGTATACCCATGTTGTTAGAGCTTTTAAGTCTGGAAAGACTACTCTTAAACAACAAAATTACACCTTTAGAGTGTCAGCAGCACAGAAGTAACAACTTCTAGAATAGTCAAGACTCCATGTTCAGCATTGTGGTCTTTAAATGCTAAAGAATAATTAAAATAGTTGAACTTGGCTAGTTTAGCAGACACATGAAACTATTACAAAAATAACTTAATGCAGCATCCCACTGACTAAATTTAAAACAAACTAAAAAAACAACAAACTCACTTTTCTATTCCAGAAAATAAACTACTAGATCTGACAGAGTCTGGCTCTGGTGGAAATGAATCCAGAAATATCTCCATCTGCTAGTGAAGATGTTGAGATTTCTCCAACTTTACTTCTTGACCAAAGACTTTTTTTCCCATTTGATGACTTTACTGACCTTCCTTTTATTTCTTCTGCTAGCTTTTCATTTAATACCCCATAGTCTGATTCAACTGTGTAACATTTCTCCTTGGCTTAAATCATGAATATCACACTTTTTATAGAAATCTGAGTTTTCAATGCTTTTCTTGTAACAAGTGTTACATGAGTTAAAACACTCTTAATAAAATGCACTTAGAAACCATGCATGCTCCAGAAGCAGAACTTTGACAAAAAAGTTGGAATTGGAATTTATAGTCAAGTAACCCCATTTTAAATTGCCTTCATACTCTAACAGCTGGAACAGACATACCTGTTGCTGTGAAAGTGCACTCATGCCTTTGTTTTTATTTTAAATGAGGACACATTGCACTTTGAATACAAAATAAATTTGCTGTTGCTGTTTCTCCAAGTATGCTGTTACAGCAGTTCTGTAGGTTATAGCTAGAAAGTGCTGAAAGTCAATAAAATATGGCAGACAGTCCTTCTGTGGAAAAAAAGCACCCTTACCTAGTAATTATCCTTCTTACGATAATAATACGGTATTAAAGACTTTAAAACATTTACTTAATTAGTCAGAAAGCAAGTAGCAATCAATAACTAATTATTTTTCTTTAATTCCTCCTCCCAAGATGTTTTAAAAGTCTCTCCTTTTACAAAAGCATCAAATAGTGTCATAATGTCATTCCTATAAAAATTACACCTTAGTTTTAGGAACCAATTTCTAGGGATATTTAACCAGAACGCCGGAGTGAATGATTTTACATTTAAAATAGGACAAATACTCTAATTTTAATGTTAAAGGTGAGCAAGAATAAGAAGTGAAAGGATTCTAGACCCTTCAAGTCCTCAGCACTGCTGGTCCCCAGCAGCACTGCCACCCGACAGACCCGTCCGTCAGTCAACCTGCAAGTACAGCCCCACAAAACCTCCTCTGCAAAATGAGCCTTCACACAGGCCAGCAGCACTTCCCAACTCCAGCAGGGCATTCTGATGCAGGAACCACTGCCAAACAACAGCTTATGAGTCAAGGTTTCTGCATGCAAACGCAGCCTATCTTTCCAACAACCAAGGGCTGGCTGCCACCCAAAGGAGGCCATGCTGCTTCCCTTAACACTTCACTGGCCCTGCTGCCCACAGCTGCCTCACTTCTTCTTGCCTCACACCAGCACCAGGCTTTGTAGGGACCTGCAGTAAACCCGCTCAGAAAGAAATCAGTAGAAAACAGACCCATAGAAACAACAAACCCTCACTGGTTTCTGGAAGTATTTCACTATGGGGCCAGAACAGCACCAATGCTGGCAGGAATGAAAAGGGGAGCACAAGAATCAGAGAAGGCCAAAGTCAGGGTTGTGTGAAGGGCCAGGGAAGCCAGCCCATCACTTCTGAAGCATTTATTACCTCTGAGACTAGCTGTATTTAAAAGGGAAAAAAAAAAAAAAAAAAGTGGTTTTTCAGGGGAAAAAAATAGTAAAAGAAAAAAACCCAGCCATCATTCTGTGATGATGCATAAAATTCTGCAGTCTACTTTGGGACTACTGGCTTTATGGAATCATTGGCAGGTACTATGTCAGTATGTGAGAAAAAATAACTGAATAAATGCATGTTTCAATTACATTAAACACCAATAATCTCATTTAAAAAAAATCTTTAAAATAGCGAATCTGTTCCATGTTAGGGTAGAAACAGGTTACCAGGAAGTTCAACACTGCCAGAAAACTCCCACACATACTTTATTGTTCACTTACTAGATTTTTAGCCAAAAGTAAGAGGAAGAGTAAATTACTTCAAAGTAAATGGCAACAAAACCCAAGCATATTCCTTCCCTCTGTTTCTTCGGTAATTAAAAAAAAAAAAAAAAGTAATAATTTTTATTGAAAAATTTTGAAACATTTTGAAATTTAGCCAAAATAAGCCTTGGGTTCCATGTGCCAAATAAGTTGCTACTAAAAATTATGATATCCTATTTTCTCTTTCACATTTAAAATCTTAAGCACTGCCCAAACAAGTCAATTTAACCATATTGCCTCTCTGGGTGGCAACTGTGTTTGTCTTAGATCCTGTATTCAGTTCTCTACATAGATGCTGCTAGGTCTGACAATTGCTTTCAGACTTTGCTTCATTTTGTACTTGTTCATACTGCAACACTCCAATACAACGAAATTTGTGTAAGTGCCCAGATTTGCTCAACCACTAAAAATAAAAATGTTACCATTTATAAGGGTTATCAAATAATTTTAACACAAGACAGACTCTTCCCATTCTGTTAAATATATCAAACAACAAAAACAAGAATAGCGTTTCTGCCTTTTTGAAAAAAACTACTGTGACTTGGTATTTGGGAAAGAATTTCTTATATTCCAGTCACAAATAATATTATTACTCTTCAACATACTGTAATTTGAGTACTTTGCAGATTTCACTTTGTGAAAGGGTAATAAGGCATCAAATGTCTTCACATCCCAGTTTATAAGAGAAGGATTACTGAAGAAGATTCAGAAGAAAAATATCAACCCTTCCTCCTAGATGCACAAGAGCATTCTGAAGATTCACACATGTGAACAGGGCAACTCAGAATAAACATCATGTACAGCTCCACAACATGTGTTCACGTGAACTAAAAGTGCAAAACTTGTTCCTTTGGACAAGACTGGCCCACATGCTTTTAAGAAAATTAAGAAATTCCTGTAAACTGAATTCATACCTTAACACTCCTCACCTGGACTCAAACAAACATGATATGCTCGCATAACTGAAAGGCTAAACACGATGACATTCCTGTCCTTTTTGCCCACTGCACAGATACACACAGGATTTCCCTGGCAGCCAAATGCACAAAAGCTCTTGACCGAATTTCCACAAGTGATATGAAAGCCCACTGAATTAAACAAACATTTTAAGGTACCTGGCAAGAATCATGTGAAACAAATGTAAAAATTCAAGTACAAGAGCTTCAGTAGCAATTTTGTTCTACTCCCTTTACTTAACATGTAAAGCTTCTATTTAAAAGGTCACACAAAAGAAATGAACATGTGCATCACTCAGGGGTATATCTGCAATTTGGCCTTTAAAAAAACTCTGTATATATTACCAACTGCATCATCAAATTTACTTTCAGGAATAAAATTTTTGTTTGGATTCTATTTCTTGCCTTTTTAAAGAAAAACTAAACAAAGTAAACTTCTGAAGCCACTTCTTTCTACACTTGAAATTTACTGTTCAATTTTTATACATCAGAGCAGAACTTGCCCTGAGTAAGGTATATTTTCTTAACTAATTATCAAGAAACTAGAACATTGTCTACACTTTAGCCCCTAAGATCTTCTTAGCTTTTATTCTCCTAAAGGACTCAGAGCAATCATTATTTTAATGTTGAGTGTATTATGGGACAAACAAGAGAAAAAAAACCTTTAAAAATTCCTATGAAGTATTACACCAAAAAGAGGACAAATAACAGAGTAAGAAGATTACAGAAAAACAATCAATACCTGCTTTTATTAAAAAAGGTTCAAAGTGGACAAGAACTTCACACGTGGTAGAACCTCTTAAGACCTGTGAAGCCTCTAAGTCATCCGAGGACTAATTAGGTTTTCAAGAAGTCTTAAAATCTAATGCACCTTATTCCTACAGAATTTCAATTGAATATGAATTCTTAACACTTTCATTGTAAAATCAGAGTTTAGCAGTTTATAAGAGAGTGCAAAAATACAGATGAAGCTAAGCCACTTCATCGTATTTTCCATTAAGAATGAAATAAAGTACAGTTGAAATCAGAATTCTATACTTGCTGTACTTGATTTAATCCAGAGTAATACCATCTATAATGCCACTTACAGAGAAGTAATAGAAGAATTTGCTGTGGTGTCTATATTGATCTAGTCTTCTACTGAACATTTTTTCTATTGAGAGTCAATTACATCTCCTCCACATCTCATTCTAACACAAAGTTTATAACTTTTTTATATCACAAAAAAATTCCTGCTAAACAGAAAATGCAGAAATTATAAAAGGGAACAACTTTATTTTGAAAAGATCTATCAGTCTTAATATTAGGCCTAAGAAAAACACTGACTAGAATTACAACAGTGGCATTATTATGTGTATGCCATCTTTCACACAAGAAAATCCACTCAAAGCCATTTTTAAAACAGATCCAAAATTAGTAGTCTGTAACTGCAGCAATCCTAAGGCTGTTACCTTCCAGACCACAGCCAGTCGATAGCAGGGCTGATTAGCTCAATCACATCATCTTGCTAACAGCAATTGAGAGCCCCAAACTGAATCTAAATCTCATCAAGCAACTAAAAACTCAGGTTAAAGTACTTTATCCTCAAAGCATCAACTATACTGATTAAAAAAAAAAAAAAAAGGATATCTTACAGAAGTTCATGAGTTAACTAAAACCCTGTGATACATGTTTCCACAAATAGCATATATTTCAACAACAACAAAAAAAGTATAGAAAGTTCTACAATCAACTTCATGACCACTCCTAAATGATGGAATACTGTCTGAACTGAGTGATTACGAATATGGTTACAGCACCAAAATGTTACTGGGAGTGGAAGACAACATAGAGGAGAGATAAGGGGACATAAGAGCTAACTGCTGTAGTGAGGTTTTTACCAGCTTTTCCTTTGTCCCTTGATGATGCCAGCTTCACTAGAAAGGAAAAATATCTCTGTGGGATTTATTTGGTTTTCTTTTCAAAGCAACTGAAGTAATTCACCACCACCAACGGCTTGAAGAAGAATGAACCACCTGTAGAGGTCAGCATTCTAAAAGTGTATCAGTGAAAATGTAACAAATTGTCAAATTCTCTGTTTAGGAGAAACTTGATACTATGTGTGTTGAATAACAACAATCCAATGAACCTACACACATGCATGTATCCTCTGTCCTTTACACAAATAGCGTGGAAACAATTTTGCTCTGATTAACACAACGTGGAAGAAGATGAAAACAAAATTCCTGAACTAGTTCATCACTTGAAAAAAACAACAGTTTCCTAAGGCAGAATAGAGCCACTACTCTGATGAAATATTTCATGAATTTAATATCAAGAATTTCTATAGAGAATTAAATAGGAAAATTAATACATAGATGGCACAGACAACTTTTACATTTACATTAAAAGATTTCCATGGTATATCAAATGGCAAAATTCCTTTCCAGAGAGAAGAGTTGTGCTCAACATGTATCATAAAATGAATATGGTATAGTAAAGGGTCTTTCTGGAAGACTGAGAAATACATAATCAAAAAATTTAGAATACTGTACAACAACTGAAATATCTTTTACTAGATAATGAAAATGCAATAGATATTTTTAAAAACTGGGGTTTATTATGCTAGAAAGTGAAAAGAATCATAAGAATTCTGATCATTGAATTTTTTTCTCTGAGTGTGTGGCAAGATACCAGGTTTAATCTAAATTTCCTGTTGATTTCATCTGGAAAGCTGCTACAGAAAACCTCTGCTTTGTTTCTTTTGGTTACATGTAATTCTTCTGTGTTGTTCCAGGCATTTCAGGTGAGGTTGCTCCTTGCATGAAGAGAGAAACAACTTGGCTTTGAGTTATAAAACTAAAAAGGAAAGGCTCACAAAAAAAGTAGTCAGTCTTTCTCACAGGAAAAAAATTAAAATGTGCATATATATATATATATATAAAATGAGCCTCTAGCAATAAAACCAAGGCAATTCAAAGGAGTTTTCAAAAAACAGACACCAATACTATGAAGGAGAAGAAGGTTCTCCTGCTTGAAATGGATCAATGTGAATAGAGAGGATTTAAACAAAGTTGTGTTTCACTGCGGACCACTAACTTACTGGCTTTTAAATTCTTTAACCTCATTCTCTTATGTTTGCTTAACATTTTATTTGGTCTCTAGGACATGCTACAGATGATTATTTATTTTCTGACTGCCAATCCTTCCCTTTGGGAAATAGTTTTGTCCAAGGTTCTCCAAGTTTCCATCCTCCTCAATACACTTCCAGTTCCAGTATTTGGCTCTGGCTGTGAATTGTACAAACAATCACTGACGAGGCAGAGCCTGGCAGCAAGGGTCAATGGCTGGATCTGACAAGGCCTCCTGGTTTAGCACCCTCCTTCTGACAAGTCAGTCTTGGCTGTTCTCAAGACTCTGTTCAACTTTTTGCATTAAAAATGAGGAATCCATCTACTAATCCAGAACACTCATATTATCCAAGTACGCAGACAAAGCAAGCAAAAAGGTCTTTGAGTAACACGACCTTCGAGAAATCCTCGCAGCAGAACTCGCTGCACCAAGAAGTTCTGCACTCTTCAGCCTATTTAAGCAGCCTGAGTGTGAAGGAATTACTTGAGTGCATGACCAGAATATTAAATATCTCACACTGTCCAGATTCACAGCAATCTATCAAATAACAGAGTAACTCCTTCAGAACAGAACTTTTTTGCTGACTACACACCATCAGTAGTACCAACAACAGCAGCATCCACACATTTAAATGCCCAGTTATTACACACTACTCTAAATTGCCTATCACAGTTTGGAGAAAACACTGCCATCGTTGGCAAACATGATCTTCTACTATCACTGCCACAGCCACTGGATGCAGTGACAGACACTGTCCCCTTACAACTTCACCTAATTTTAGGAAGCACTCACGTACTCAGCCATTTCTGAAAGCATTAAGTGGATTTATTAAAAAACTCACTTGAAATCCTGTCTTATAAAGGATGTCCTCTATAAGTCTGCAAACAAAACATACTTGCAGTCACTGGGCTAGAAACATTGCAAACCTCAAACAGAAGGTGCAACTTCCTTGTCAATAGATTTCCAGTGCATACCCACATCTGTAATATATGGTAGCAAAAGTAGGCAAGAAAAAACAATGAAATGGTTTCACAGCCAAGAATATATATATATATATATACACACACACAAATAAGTAAAAAGAAATATATTTATAGAAGTTTCCTTTAGGCATTCCAAATCAGGACTCCAGGTTAAAACCAAAAAGTAAAAAAACTAAAATTAAAAAAAAATCTTTGTCATTTACATGTCATTTTTAAAATGCAGAGGAAGGTATTTTTTCTACGACTATTACACAGCAGAAATTCACAAAAATATGAGCCAGAGAGTTCCAGCAAATTTTATGTCCTTGGTGGCAAACTTGCTGTTAACCATGGAGCCTCACCTTTAAAATCACTAATTTCTCTGAAAATACTGTAGATTCCAGCCAAGTCCCAACAGGGAGCGAAACGGGCTGCAAGGCAGAGTAAAAAAGTAAAAAGGAAAATAGTAAATAAGGAAAAAGAAGAGACATATGTGAACAAAATGAAAACACTTGACAAGCACCAAGGAAAGTATCTGCTAAGAAGCAGCACAAGCGCTGTCCTTTGCCCCTGGCAGCGCCGGGGCTGCCGGCAGCTGCGGCTGTGACAGCGGCAGGGAGCTGCTGCTGCTGCCCGCCTGCAGCGGCCACGGCAGGCTCCCTGCGCTCACCTAAGCAAGGCTACTCTTTCTGGGTGACAAAAAGGTATGGCAATCTGCATCACTGCCTCAAATAGATCCGGTTTTAAAAAGAAATAAAATAACTTTTAAAAAGCTCGAATACAAAAGCCCACACACAACACACTGCCTACATTTTAATCAAGAACAGAAAGAAAAGAAAATGAGAGCAGATATCACTTGGCTAGATTTAAAGGAAAAGGACAATCCTTTTCAATAGCAGGCTCCATTTCTCAACATGACCGTGTTCCAAAAGATTAGATAACAGTATCAGGCAACATCAGACTGTTAATGACACAACCTCACAGAATGGAGAAAAGTATTTAAGCATGATATTGACTTTGTAAGATTTAAGACAGCAGCACATAAACAGCCCATCATTTTCTAACACTTTAACGTATTGGTATTAAATGCTTGGATTAATGGATTATAAAGGAGCAATACCATAAATTAATTCTGATATATCTCAGCAAAGTTGGTGAAAAAGAAAAGAGGAAGAATAAAAAAAAAAAAATAAAAAAAAAAAAAGGAAAAAGAAGAGATCAGCATTCCAGAAGTATCCCCAGGGGAAAGCAGCAGCCGATCATGGCACACATTACCTCTGCCCCTGGTTCATCCATCTGCTGCACCTCAAGGAATGCCACAGGGGAAGCAAACATGTGGAGCACAGCTAATAACAGCAATTCTGTCCATATTAGAAACTAATTATCACCCTTTCCTATCAGGATCAGTGCTTCCAGAATTATAAGCAATTTACCCTACTAAATGCAGCCTAGAATTTAACACTCAAAAAATCAATAGCTTATTTTTTTTAAAAATGCCAATTTGGACTTAAGATATAATACAAATTCTATTTCTTTTCCTCTCAACACCGCCCACTTTCCTGCATCTCAAGATTTGAATTTCTGTTGGGTTTTTTTGGTTGTTGTTTTTGGGTTTTTTTTAGTGAAGGGGTGAAGGGAAAAAACTGCTTAAACACAATTCTGTGCATTTAACTCTCAGCTCAAAACTGCACAATTACCGTGATTAAGTCTATGTAAATCTAACAAAAAAGACAAACATTGAGTTTGTATTGTATTAGTCATCTTCTGGAAATAACAGCACGAAATCTTATTGCTCCCTACCAAATATATTACTTTTCATTAAATACACAGACCATAAAACTACAAAATGAGATTAAAAAGCTGTGAATAGCATTTTATGTACTGACCTCGCAAAGAGAAAACAGAATTTCTCCCTGGTCTGTTGTCATTCTACCAAACTAAAAATTAAGAACCTGGAGGACTGTTGAGATCCCTCAGCATTAGGCTGGTCTACAAGAACCTAATTATTTAGTTTGAAATGACCAAGTAAACATTTTGTTTTAATTTTGTTTTAATTTGTTTTGTTTTAATTAACACCACCTATTTGAGGCGCTACTTCTGCACACTTTATAGCACAATCCAAATAACTGAGAAACAGTGAATACCAAGGGAAATCATATTATGAGTGCAAAGACCTGAATAAAGAGCATCAGACATGGATCAAAACAGTGCTTCTCCCACAAGCATCTCAATTTCTCTTTGTTTTCTATCCATCCATTCCTCAAGCCAAGTACTTCTTTAGCCCTGACCCAAGTTTTGTCTCACAATCTACCAAGACCAAATCATCCTCTTCCAAATTCCCTCAAAGCCCGTCCTGCCTAGCCAGCCAGTGCCACTTTTTTGAGAAAGAGAAGGTCAACATTCCCCTAAGGATTTGAGCAAAACGCCTCCTCGAGCAAGCAGTCTGGGATTGCTCCTTGGGTCTGCTCCCTTGAGACTGCACATGCTGGCTCTGCGCCTTGAGGTAGCAATGTCAAGAACTGTTAAGGATTTACACAGAAGTCTCTCGGATTTAACTGAAAAGCATTCTAATGGAAATCACCAAACTACTTGGTTTGCACCTCTGAAGAACACACATTGACACACATTACGCTTAAAACATTTTTAGATAAAAATTAAACATTCTCCAAAATATTTGACTCAAAAGTAAATAGAATTTAGTGTCAAATGCTAAAGAATTGTAATAACAAAGCAGAGCTACTGCTTTTTTTAGCACACAGACAAATGTAATACCAGTATACATGCATAGTACTTATAAAGCTAATTTTTTTTGCTAAATCGGGAATAGTCAAGGCCGTGTTTATGATCAACTGTATCCTTCAGCATGAAGGGATACAAAGCACAAACCTAACGCAAAACATCAGCAACTTGGCTTAATAAGATTACAGTACAGTAAAAGGTGCTCATAAGCATTTTCTATAAATGAAATGTAAAGCCTGATGACTACATACGAGCCGGAAGACCAACCTAAGCTCATAATGAAGGTATTGTGACAAAGCTTAGGATCTGAAACACCAACAGAATGGTATATTTCTGATGTGGTTGAAAATTTCACACCGATTATAAAGCAGCCATGTTCCAGTAGTTAGTTTTAGGGTAGTAGTGTTCTAATTTCTATGATCCATGTAACAGTTATAAGGCAGATAATATTGAGTTTACCTAGTATATTATTCCTTCCTGCAAATCTCACTTCTCAAAATAACAGCATATTTACAGTGTAATGGCACATGGTTGGAAAATTTAAACCACTTGTCCAACACCCTTGAAGAAATCAGTAAAAATACATGTACATTCAACTCAGCACACAACAATTTCTTTTTCAAATGCAGAGAAAAAGGGATATTATGATCTTCTGTGGGAAAAGCAAGCTGGCAGACTGAATAAGTATCAAGAACTATAATCATTAATTCATGAAGTAAAAATAGGCAGGAAATCAAAACCCATCACCCCCACACTCCAATCACGTCTGCCCTCTATCAGTACACAGAAATAAGTACTACAGTGGATCAAATAGCATCAGGCAAACTTAGTTTTGATACCTCACCTTTGCAGTTTTGAGCATGCTTAAGCCCATGTCCACCACACACAGAGTTATTCTCCTATCATCTGTATGCCTTCAGAAAACACTCCTACAGTCCTACACTACTAATGTCAGAAATTTGCCTAAACAGATTTGTCAACAGCAATGATAAACAGTATATAAACTGTTCTACCAATATCCTACTTACCTTATAAGCCTTACTAGATTCAGTAACTAAATTTACATTAAAATAATTGTACAATGGTGCTTCAGCATTCAATAAGCCATGTTCCTTAGTGTCACCATGAGCCATTCCCAGAATTAGGGTAAAAAATATTGAAATATAAAATGTAGAAGTCAACATCTTTTAACTTCTTACCTGGTTGTCTGTCCAATCAAAACCTCAGTTAAGTCACTACCAGTCAAAGTCTTTATTTCTGTAACTGACATCTCAAACCATAGACAGATAAATTCCCTTTTATTTCTAAGAGTTACCAGTAGCTCATTGTGCATGCACAATGCATAGAGTGTGCTGAGGAGGAAGAACTAAAATAAGGATACTCTTACACAAGCCAGTCACCCATTCTTGCCATCATTTACTAAAAATAATTTTTTAAAAAAAAACCTTCTGTTAACTAAGTACCCAAAAGTCTTTTTCCCTGTTTGTTACATGGAAAACTTAATTCTGAAAAAAAAAAAATTCTTTTAATTGGAATCAAAATACATGCAGGCCTTTGAGTAGATAGAAGCCTACAGCCACATGTCGATTTCTAATAATCCTCATAAAAGCAGAGTTTTAAGTAGAGCTCCTTTCTGAGAGATTTTTTTTCCTTAAAAACTAACTTGGTTACAAGCTACAATATAAAACCAAAGGACAAACTTCTTAATCAATTTTCCACTCCTAAAGAACACAG
Source organism: Phainopepla nitens (assembly GCA_013400175.1). Lineage (NCBI taxonomy): Eukaryota > Metazoa > Chordata > Aves > Passeriformes > Bombycillidae > Phainopepla > Phainopepla nitens. The sequence continues at coordinate 604,049 of VXBQ01003134.1, forward strand.
ATTTAGTAACAGACATCCAGCTGAATCAGAAGATGTGTAAGAAAAAAGGAGGGCTTGTTGCTGTTGCTTTTTAATAATATGAAGCAACTGACCCCTGGTCAGTGCCTGCACTGTCAGCACTGTGGGCAATAGGAAAGGGAATCCATGTTCACAGAGACGAAGGCACACTGAGCTAGCTTCTACTTGTCAATATCTGCGCTTACCGAGGCACATCCCATGTTACCACGACATTTACTTCAAGAGTTTTCCATTCTCAGCTCCAGACACATATTACAGGAAATATTTTTTAAGGACGTGCAATATAATCAAATTTTATTTGAAACAAATGAGCATATATAACCCTTCTTAGGACCACTTTCTCTAACTCGAATACTAAGGAGAAAAAGAGGAAAGTGCTAAGATAAGTAATCAAAATCCCCAAAGAGAAAGTCAAATTAGAAAAGCCAAACACAAAAAGGCCAAAATGTGTCATATCTAGAACAGAAATACTTGAACAGTCATATTAAAAAAGAGCTCCAGCCTGAAGTAGTAAGTTGGAGGCATATTGAGAAGAGTACTTTGAGTGCAGAGCCAGCTCTCTCCTCTGCAAGGCACTTCCAGTATCAGGCCACATTCATATCCAAAAGCCAACAGAGATTTACAGGCTATGAAAGCACACCTGTTTTGGACTTCTACTTCCCTACAAATAATCTTGTAAAGGAGTGAATAGCTACTTAACAAACACAAAAAGGTCAGAGACAACTTCCAAATGGTTGGCATTGCCCCAGGGTGTTACAACAGAGTTATGGATAGGCAGATAACAGTTTCTGAAACTAACTTTTCACATCCCAGAAGACCTTAGCATTCTGGTTGAGCTCTTTGCCTCCAAACAGACAAACCCTGACAGCCTCTATCTGCTCTCCAGCACAGGCTGGCAGTAAGCACAGAATGAATTTCACTGCAGAAATAAACCACAACCAAACCCCACCACATGTGCAGTGCTGGCTGTATGCACAAATGGCTCCCAGCCAGCTTGACTCCTATCACTCACAGGCAGGAAGAAAACCAGACAGACCACTTAAGCAAAGGCTTGTTCACTGTGGGACAGCAACAGAAGATTTATTTGCACAATTGGAGCCATTATGCCAATAACTTCTGTTCACTGACACCCTTTACAGAAATCCTGAAAGGGAAAAGTTACAGCACAGAGATATCTAGAGTTCACAACAATAGTCCCAAGATGTCTGAGACTGTGAATTTCTATACGAAGTGAAGAGTAAAAACTACCAGCATACAAGTAGCTTCAATAGCACAGGATTATTAAGCCAGCATCCAAACTAAATTTCAATAGCAAAATACTGTTGTCATAAAGGTAATGACAGAACTTTATTATATCAGGTATAAAATACTTACTCTTGCAGGAACTTTACGATACCAATACTTCCTCTGCAGTCTATGCAGGACTCAAATAAACTCCCCCAGCTAAACGAGGTATTCAAGTGACTTGACTTACAACACAGCTAACATCCCTGACACGTTCACTGATTGAAAGTTATAACTCTAACTGAACTGAGAGAAATGCAAATTATCTAAAGTCCGGGAAAACTACCAAAGAAAGTACTACCTGAACATACTCCATCAATTCCTTAAGGTCAAAGAGAAAAGTAATCAAGAATAAAGAATTCAAAAAGATGGCCAAATGTTCCAGTGCTGACGGAAGTAGGACACCAGATAGTTCTAGTGCTTTTTCAAAGAATCACAGAATATTCTGGCTTGGAAGTGACCCAAAAGGATCATCAAGCCCAACTTTTAAGTGAATGGCTCGTATGGGGATCAAATCTGCATTATTGGCACTATTAGCACCATGTTCATTAGTACTGCTGCTACAGAACACAGCATGGAATTTCACATGTGTAAGCAGGCTTTACATTAAATTGGTTGTTAGCTTTGCTTTTTTTATAAAGGAAAAAGATAACATATAAAGGAAACCAACAAAGGCACAGTCTTCACAAAACAGGTACAGCCAGCAAATTTCTATTTCATCATAACAGTGGCCCATATTTCCAAAGAAGCTATCAGACTGCAGAGAAACTAAGTCCTTCCCTGTAGTCCTAAATTTTATCAGAATAAGTTCAACAAATTTCCTATGAAGAAAAAATAATATAATTCTCAATAGTATCATTCCAGATGCACACCAATTAGTCCCATATATTGTATATTTCAAAGATCATTTCCAAAAGTACTGGAAACAAAAATTATCTTTTTTTTTTTAATCTGTCTGCATTCAAATTTAATCAAATTTAATCCATCATGAGGTTTTGGAGGAAAAAGCAGGCTAAAAACAACCCCTATTCCCAACCCCATGGGAATGCAAAGTCTCAAAACACTAAATTTGTCACTGGTTCAGGGGTGATTGCAGACACTGCTGTGCCTCCCACTTACATTTTCAGTTGTACATTTCCAGAAATAGGTGTGTGTGAGAAGTAACTTGAAGACAAGTGATTTTTAAAAGGAAAAATATTTTAAACTGCTCAAAGGTGATTATGACAATCTTGAGGCATTCTTGAAGAATATCCTTACAGTAAAAGTGAATCAAACTGTACTCCAGAACACAGTCACAATTCTTAATATTAATGTCCACATACTCTTTTTAGTTCCACTTTTCTTGTTCAAGACCTGTCCATAAAAAAAAAAAAAAATTCAATCACACCACCAGAACAGTAATGAAAGAGAAAGTTACTGAATTGTCCCTGGGCATTTTGTCCATCAGCAGATGTTAGAAAGCCTAAGTGGAATACACAACACAGAATATAGCGTTCAGGACTGGCATTCCTTTGGTTCATACTGTACAAATGCCTGGACAAATCACACACAGCTAGAAGCAGCTAACTGAATTATCCACACGGACAAAACTAAGCCTAGGATAATGCAAATGACCAAATAAAATTTAAAAATTAATAAACTTCAGCTGAACACCCAAATTCAAATCTACCCCAAGTAAAACAAGTTTACTATTTTCCTTGCTACCCAATGGCAATTACATTAGCAAAGTTTTATCTATGCCATTAATGCTTACTAGTAGAAGCAGCACCACTAACACAGTGCTATAAAACTCAGAAATTTTTTACACCTGCTCTTTATTTTTGCCTTGGAATTGAAAACTAAGTTTGTTTTAAAAATAATGAATTCAGAAATTAACTCACATCAAGTCCAGAAGAAAGACATCTTCAACTACCTTAACCAGTGACAAAATCTGGTAGTGGACAGAAGTAATCACATGGGAGTGGACGTGGCCGTCGGCATGAAGAACCCGAGAGCACAATAGTTCTTTATTTCCCAGCTTCAAAGGTGGATGCTCCTCTTTACAAATGCTGATGCTCTTAAGATTCATTTTAAGTTTTTGGATAACACAATCATACCAAAATAAACATGAAAGTTGCTTTCACATTCTGTTTCATTACCACTTAAAAACATACATTCTTCAAAAACAAGTTGGAGAAAAAAAGCCTATCTATAATAACAAAACAGTCAGGGATCAAATGTATACTTGCACATTAACAAAAAATGAAAAGATAAGAATCTCCAAAGTTTCTTGCACATCAGGTACGGAGCAAATAGCATTCCCACACTAACAGTTGCAATCAAATAGTCTTATGGGCTTCCCTGGAAAACACCTCTGCTTCCTGATTTCCCCAGCTTTCTATGTCTTCCTAAATACTTGCTTCAGTGTAAACATCCTACTTCTCATAAAAGCCACTGTGAAGTTTAAAAATAAGTACCTCAAATCTCTTGAATTACTAAGAGATGGGAAACTAGACATTAATTACAAAAAAAATAACCAAAAAAACCAAAAAACGACCTCATAATAAGTATCACATTGAGAAGCTGCTGAAATGTAATCTATAAATTTTTAGTTCCTTAAATTCATTTGCACTCTCTCTTTTTTCAGTATTTTCTAAAACATGGTTCCCACTAGCTATATCAGAAATTCCACTTAAAATAAAAAGAAGGCATAACAAAGCTACAATATTTGGATCACTTACTTTTTTCCCAACCTGACTGATTTTCATGGGGTTTACAGGATGTAAAGCAGCTTTTTTTACCCCAAAATCTAGAACCAAATATAAAACAAGGGTCATAACAGGCTAGTTTGACAAAACATGGTAGTTGAATTCTGAGTTTCAAAGAATTGTTTGAGGGCCAAGACACTGTTTTCCCCTTAAATAGTACTTACAAAATGTGCTTCACTAATCAAATGGAACTGAGACCAAAGCACACTGTTAATATGTGAAGTATGTTTTTAAAATATCTGTAGTGCTTGAAGTCTTACCCTTTGACATGTATTTACTCATAAGTACTTCTTAAACTTATCCTCACATGCCAGAACTAAGATCTAAAAACCATCTATTCCATTTAATGATATACAACCATTTTCATGACAGAAAAAGCAAACATGTTAAAAAGCACTTCAGGGGAAGTAAAAATTACTTTTTTAAAACAAAGTTCTTCATGATCATTAGGTTAAATCTGTTTCCCAACTTTAAGACACACTCCATTGTAGCAAAATTAGCTTTGCCATTGCTGTTAGAGCATAGATTCTGTCCACAAAACCCAAAAGGACATTTTTTAAGTATTCGGAATACAGACACAGTAGCAATGCAGTCACATTTAGCACAGCCTTATCTCTTGTTTCAGTCAGAGTAGGTTTTGTCAAAAAACCCACTTGATTACTGAATCTTTTTAGACGACTTGTTACCATATCCATGATTATTAGATCATGGCCATAGGCTAGACACTGGTACATATATCCAGCTGTCAAAGTGAATTTAATCCATTAACTACAAAGGATAGCTATGGACAGGGTTGTTTTCTGTTTATGTATCAGGAAACCTTTTTTAGACTAGAAATTTTCTTCCTTTAAGAAATTTAGGCAAACGTATCTATCTGTGTTTTCTTATTTGGGTAAGATTCAAACAAAATTTACAGAAATGAGACTCATACATAATCTGTGAAGGTGTGCTGAAACAGTTTCTATAATGCTGATATGAGTCCCAGACTGAAATTTGCATTTCCACATTTTTAAATAACAAAGTCTACATATAAAAAGCTGTATAGTAGAGACAGCAATAACTGAATTGAAGAAGAAAAACCCCAAAACTTGATCAACATAAGTAAAAGATTGAATTAAACAAGCAGAGACATCAAACTAAATACAAAAGAAGGGAGTGAATATTGACACTGAAAATAGTGCAAGCTAATTTAGCTCTGCTTAGGTCATGTGAGGCTACTGATATTAACCCCTTCCAAGACCACCATTTACATGAACTGAGCAAGTTCAAAAACACTTCTTGTCTGCTCTGCAGTGTAAACACTAGTCCTCATTTTTAGAGCTGAGGAAACCAGAAAATAGGAAAGGAAAGAACAAAGACAGTTCCTCAATGATGTAGCAAAACAGGAACAGAAATTTTGCCTCTTTGCTACGTCCTTTAAAACTCAAGAATATCTTCTCTTCACTGCGCAATAACACAATTTTGACAAAAGCTTTTAATGGAGATAAAAAGCCTTCTTTAACTTTTTACAAAATTTTACAATTTTACAAAAATAACAGCACTAAGTAGAAAGTGAATAATAATATTTCCTAGGACTTCACTATTGCTAGTGAATTTTTAGATATTAATTAAGGGTCATTAAGACGAAAAAAAATAAATCACATTTTGGGAATTATGTATTTTGCTCATTATTCAGTATTCCATGTTCCTATAATTAAACGGAAGTAATAAAACAATAGCATAGATTGTAAAATCACAGAATATTGAAAAGCATGTAATATTTCAATATGGAAGCTTGTTACATGAATTAAATGATGGATGCCTTTTATTCAAGGATTAGTCAAACAAGTATAAAATTATTTCAGAACTAGAATTAAAAAAAGATAAACACCTAACTTCTCATACTCAACTCATTTAAAATGCTATCTTTGTTAAGCCTGACAAAATCAGGCCAGTATTTATACACACTTAGATATTCAGAACACAATGAGCTTATCTCAATGTATGTCAGTGACCCTACTGCCACAATCCCAAAAACAGTGCCTACTCAATTGGTACTGACTCAAAGGCTAAAAGGACACACAAACAGAACATTTGTTGGAGCTGTGAAAGACCTTTTATTCCCGAACGTGACTTGAGACCAACTGGCACAACAGTCAGAGGATCCTGGGGTTATTAATGCTATGTTCGTTCCCAAGGATAGCTCCAGAGCTTTAGGACACACGTCTGCTGAGGCAGCATTAAATTTGCTTAAAAGGGGAAAACAACAACGAGCAGACACCTTGCAGAGTCCAACTCCCTTGGTTCATACTCTCCTTGTGATCAGTGCTGGCCTCTCCTCGGTACAGGATCTGGTCCCCCTGCCAAGGCCACTCACATCACAGCTTGGCTTATGCAGGTTAGGCCCACACATGTAGAAACTGGAAGTAACAAGTGCTGTCTGAAGTGCTTAGAGCAGCAGCTCAGCAATGCTTCCCATGGCCAAGCCAACCTGGAGCTATGCTGCTTTCCTGCTCTGAGAAAGGGGCGAGGGCAGGCAGGGAAAAACCAGAACCAAGCTAAGGATTTCTAATATGGCACATGCACACATCTGCTGCAGCAGGCAGAAAGTTCTTTCCAAGTACAAATAAAGAAGTCATTGTTTCATTCTTCCTTAATTTCACTTGGAAAGATAAAAAAGAAGAATGAAGTGTTTGCTTAATTCTCACTTTTATCTATTTCAGATAAAGTGATAAAGACTATGTTACATAAACAGATGTAAAGGATGGAGCAAGCTGTATGGATAACTTCAGAACTCATCTCATCAGGAGGCTCTTTCAGTAAAAAAGAAATACTTACACAAGGAAGTCCCAGTCCACATAAAAGAATATGCTGTACAGTGTTAATCACATTGCCTCCAAACTTTAAAAAAAAACCACTTTTTTTTAATTCTTCAGATTCAAAATTTTTTTATCTTCATAAATAAGCAAAAAATTTATCAACTCCATCCTGACAGCACATGCAGAAATGGATATTATGGCTGCCTAGAGTGTCTGTGCTCTAAAAATTGTCTCTGATTTCCCACATTTCATCTTGATGAAAAAGTCACATTTAAAAAAAAAAAACACAAACTATATTATCTGATATAACACAAGAAATTCATAGCCTTCTCTTAACTTGAAAACAATTAACATTTGGTAACTACAGTCTGAGGAGGAGATATTTACATGCAAAGATATAGCCAAGTTTGATGAAAAAGGGATGCTATGTGAGTTATGTTTCCCAAATAAATACAGAACTTTACACGTCCGTAAGTGATTTTCCCCCCATTAGTGTCACATTTCTAAATAATATGGTAGCAAGATAACCATTTCACTTACAAAAAACAAAAACATGGGTGAGAAAAGGGTACTAAAAGAAGCAGTGCATTTTCCCAACTGTTTTGCAGTACCCAAAATTATAGAGGAAATCCTCGAAAAATATTTCTTCCAGGTACAAAAATGGACAAGTACTGTGGGAAACTCAGACAAAGATACTTTTGCAATGAAGACTGGTTAGCTGTTAGAACCATTCAATCTCTAAGTATATTCAAGCTAAATATGTTAAATACACAAAAAGTTCACAGAGCAAGATTTTAAAAAGCTGTAGCTTTATGAACATTGGGTTCAACCAACCAAAGAAGCAAATAATGTATTTCAAGGAAATCTCTGCTTCCCGCTCTTTTTCTCCAGCTATGTGCTAATACTGACAAGGTACTTTCAGATCAATGCACCAAGCACTTCAGGAGATGCAAGAGCTCTGCCAGGAATCCTGCCTTCAGAAGGACTTTCATTGCTATGGCAACAGCATGTTCTCCAGGATCCAATTCAGAGACAACCTGTGACACACTCATGAGAGATGGCCAAACTCCGCCGGAGTGCTCGCTGCAGCACAAGTGCCACTGTCATGCACATGCCAGTTAGCACTTGCAGAAATGCAAGGTACAAAGCAGGGGGAGGTTTATGATAGTTCATGGGGCACTTATGTTCCCTGCTTATGAACTGCTGCATCTGGGAGAAAAAATACCATTCACCTTATTTAACAAATTTAGACTATTCAAAGGCCAAAAAGTATGTTATCACTAGCACAGAATACAAATTGCATTACACACCATCTCCTATATTCAGGCATTTACCCCTTTTCTGACCCAAATTTCCCCTAACAAGATGAGGATAAAGGAAAAGGGAAGGGTTAGTACATAGCAAAGACACAAATTATTGAAACTATCATTCAGTACTCAACAAATATCTTGAAATAAAGTTAGTTTAATGAGTATAACAGATACACGTGGCTACAAACTCTGGTTTTACTACATCACTCTACCAAAAAACCCAAACAATCTTATCTTCTACCCAGAAATGTATTCACAACAACACCCTTGACATCTTGAGATTTAATCACTGAACATGCCAAGCTTTACGCATCGCGTATACATCCCTCTTACACTTGTAAGAATTTGGATGCTACTACATAAGGACCAGCCAGTAATTCAAGCCATTAAAAACCACAATGAAGGAAATTTAAGTTATTTACTCATTTCTGCACTTTTATTACATTAGTTTCCAAAAACTAATGTAGTAGTTACGGACAAAACAGACAAAACCCTGCCTATTGTTGCTCACCTAAGTCCATTCACCCCAGATCAGATCCATCTTTCCCGTACACGGTGAAGACTGTAACATGGCTGCTTTCTCTGGGTTTCTGACAATACCTAAAATAGTTCAGCCCCTTTTAAGATTCCTTCTGCTTGTACAGTACAGCACTTACATCCTCAAGGCCTGGTAAGACTGTTGGGTGTATGTGGTGGAGAAGATATGGTCTTGCATTCTTTAAAGCCTCTCTTGTTCCTTTTGAAGTATCAGGCATTATCCAATTTGCTCTGCAAGTAGTAATACTCCAGATTGTTAAAAAAAAAATTGCAAATAAACTAATACAATTAACAGCTGAAAGAGGAAGAAATATGGGGGGTTTAGTTTGAGTTTTATTGGGGTTTGCATTTTTGTGAGGTTTTTTTGGCTTTTGTATTGGGGTTTTTGATTTGTATTTTTTCATGTTGTTGTTATTGGTTTTGTTTGGGTATTTTGGGGGAATTTTTTTAGTTGAGGAGCTTTTAAATTCAACATCTTACAAATACCCCCAAGTATCTAATTCAGATGTGCCCGTCATAAGTAGTATTGACAAAGTTTATGCTCCATTTTTTTTGTGTGCTTATTGCTGTCCTCTGGCAAGGGAATATGATCTCAGAGATATTTTCAAGGTTACCAAAATAAAAGTATGACACAGAGCAGAGAACACATGTCAGACATGACATGTCTTTATACACTTATTGGTAGAAATGTGCATTTATTTTATAAAATCCAGCTAAGGGAAAAATTTTTGCATCACCATTCCATTCAATCTCCTTGCATCTAAGCATCACAAGCATTAATCTTGCAAAGACACACTACAAAATACAGCCATTTGAGGTCTACAGTAGTAAGCACCAGACATCATTTTTAGAAATACAGTAAAGCTTTTCATTACTTCAAAAGTCGGTCATCTTCATTAAATCACCACCTCTTCATAAAAGCTTGGGCTTCATTTAGCATTCAGGAAGATGAAAGAGCAGCCATCCTCCTTATGGATTACTTCTCCATTACAAGAGAATACTTTGCACGTCAAAAGCAAAGAGAAAAGGATTAAATGATATTGTAGTTTCTGCTCTTATTTATTTGCAATGGGCAGTGAATTGCAAAGTAACAATCAGTGATTATTTTAAGCTGTGCTCTTTTGCAAGGATTATGACTCATGAAGTTGCTGCATAAAGAGCTGGAATGGGATAGGTGTCGCATTGGAAATGGTTGAAACACCACAGTATGAAAAATGTTGTCCTACAAGCAAAGCTGTCTGATTTCATCATTTCATATGGTAGCCACAATAGCTCTTGGGATAACACCAAGATATTAGTATCTTGCATTCAAGTAAGCAAAAAATGAAAATATACACAATGAATTCTATTCTCCTACAGAAGACTAAAAATACCTCTGGATTTTTTGTTTATACTGAATTAAGGGTAAAATTAATTCTAAACTCAATTTAATTTAATGCACAGAACATGCATATTTATGATCTGCTATTCATTTGCATTTTACCTGCAAAACGTACACAACTAGAAATAGCCAAATCTGGATTTTGATTAACTAGGTGTGTTTTTCTAACAATTAGTTCAGCCTACTCATCTTCATATTTAAAAAGCAGGAAAAGAATACACCACCTAAAACATAACTTCCACAAAATACAGCTCAGACCACACTTCAACATAAAACAGCAGTCCAACCTAAAACAAGGTTTTGCTGTGTTACCACTGCTCCAGTAACAGCAAAGATCTCTTCCAGGACAAGCTAAACACAAAATGTGTCCTACAGTTTTGTTCATGAAAAGCAAAGTAGAAAGCAAGTGGTTCAACTTCTTACTAGAAGCTCACACAACTAACAACCCGATCAAGACATGGAGACATCACCGTCTCTGTAACTGCAACTGGCACAGAAAGAAAACAACAAAATCTGCTACCAAAACAAAGCAAACTTGAAAAGTGAAACAAATACCTCACATGCTTACACAAAACAATACAGGCAACCTCTGTAGAAGATCAAGAGCAGGAAATCCACTGCAATAAACAAAAGTTACTTCAGAAAAAAAATACTAAATTGTCAGCTCTATGTAAAAAAAAAAATACCAAAAACCTACTTATTTCCCACAATATATTGCTACCATAACAAAAATGTACACTTTTTAATCATCTTTTAAATGCAATTCCATAGCCCTAATACGAAAGTGTACGACTTGTCTGTCCAAGATAAAAGTTATTTAGCTTTATTCTAAGATTTTGCTACCATTCACAGAGAGCATTTGTAAGGGCTGTAAAGTAAACACTTTTAGTCAAGTCTTTTTCACCCCCTCATTCCAAATACTATTTTAACACACCAGCAACAATTATTCTGGCATGGTCAAGCAAGATTTTTCTACATTACACAAGAACATGAAGTTTATGTATTTTAAAGCAATTTCAGCTCTTTACTAGGAAAAAAAAAAAAGAAATCACATCTCTAGCATACAAGAATCTAACAAGGTCCTGAAGATTGATTGGGTACTTTTAGCCTGATTATCCTCTGAAAACAGTGAGATATTATAAATATAACAAAAGCTACTCTTTCTGATCATTCTTGGTATTCAGTTAACATCTTCACCAAAGAAGTACGTCCTTTATGTTTTTGAATGTTGCGTTTACAAACACAGTTTTGTTTTACGGATGAAAAAACAAAGCATTCATTCAAGACATTAAAAAAAAATTATCATTATCTCATCTTAGACTCATAATAGGGAAAAAAAAAAACAAACAACTTTACCCCTGCAACTACTAGTAAATAATGTATTATAGTATTTAAAAAGTCCATCAAGTACCACAAAGTGCCTCCAAATCATCAGGTTGAGGCATACAATAGAATTGCGGACTACTAAATTTTCAAATTAATTAAAATAAAAAAGCAAACAACAATCACAAAATGCAGGAGTGGCCATTACAATTCAATACAGGAAAAAAACCTTCAGCTATTAAAGATAAAATTCCTATCATTAGAATGATAATTTTTAACTGAACTAATACTTCCCCCCCCTTTCCTATAATGTTTAATAACCAGAAGTGATGAAGGTGAATATACTATTTAAAACTAGTTATGCATATTCAGTAACAATCTCCAAATAATCCACACGCAAAAGAAAATACTGCCTTTGCTTATTTCTTTATTTAAAATCTAGTGACCGCCTCACACGAGAACATACAAAACCAATGAAGTTCTGCTATATATTTCTGAAGAAGTGCTAATACACTGAACTAGATAATGGCTGTAAAAAAATAATTTTCAGAGAAAATACTTTATTTCACGAAGTCATTTATTGAAACTGAATTTTCAAGTACAAACATTAGTATTTATTTTTAAGTAAATTCAAGATAGAAGACTTATTTATAATATCCCATAGATCCCATCTGGCTCTGTGGGTACTTAAATAAATGTTATGTGGTTCTGAAAAAGCTAAATGCTATTTCTCCAAAAACATAAACCTTCCACAACAGAGTAACAGAAAGAACTGCATCTCCATGGCCAAGAGAGGTCAGTTCAAGAAGCCTAGCAAACTATTTCAGTTTATGAACAGCTTCCCATTTTAAAAACAGTCTCCACAAACTTCAGTCTTACTAAGTGGTATGGTATATTACTGCCTTAAACAACCTTCTCTTCATAAGCACACACAATGTTCAACCATGAAAAAATTACACTCTAGCAATTTCGGGAAAATATAGGTTACCAAGTTAATAGTAGAGTATAAATTAACAGAAACTCATATAATGGTATCTGCAGGCTCAGCTATGGATAAAGTAGAACTACCTGAGACAAACAGCTGTCACAGCAATGTGACAGGAAAACTCCTAAGGGGTTAAATCCTCTTTATGTGACAGTTGGAAAGAAGTGAGGGCATGGGGAACTTTGGCAAGCATGTATGACATGAAATTGCTTTGCTAAAGATCAAAAAAAGGCCCTAAACAAATAAACCCCAAAAAAGTCAAAACTTAGCAAAAGCTGCAGACATAAAAGTTTTACAGGGGGAGATTACAAGCTCAACTGACAGTAAAGGACATACAAATACGTAAGAATCCCATTCATACTTCTCTTCCTCCTCTTTACCCAAACCTTTAGTCCTCACATTCACATTTCTATCAAATCTGTTTTCTGGATAAATATAAAATTTAAAATCATATTCCTTCCACATGCCATTAAGACTACTCTCCTAAGCATCTGAATACTCTTCATCACTTGCAATAGATCAGAAAAATTTGGAGAACACAGAGTTACTGGCTGAGGGGAGGCTGGTGGTGGAAGGTACCCCACATGCTAGGTAGATCGACATCAGGAAAGGATAAGGCACTACTGCAATCCCAGATCTTCTGAAGCCATCCAGAAACAACATTGCAAAGATCTTGCATCCCAAACCAGTAACATTTATATGGGGATTGGAGATTGGATGCTGTGCCTGCAACAGAGTGACCACACTGCTGCTCTCATCTAAGCAAAAAGTTGGAAACACAGGATTAACTTTTTGAAAGAATGCTTTCTACATGCCAACACAGCAAAAGTCAGTTTCTCTTATTAGCGGTGTCAAATGTGTCTCTAAACAGAAGACAGGCCAGCACTACTAAAAATTCTCAGATCTTCTATTTGGAAAACAGCAAAGAATTTCTGACCAAGTGTCATGAGCTTTCAAAATCAAAGTCAACAGCAATGAACAATGGACTAACAACTATTTCTCTTCTCACCAAACTAGATTCAGAATACTGAGCTGTTCTAGCAACTCTTCCTTCTTCCTCAATCCCCCAAACCTCAATATCCATATGACCACAAACACCTTGCAATATACTCTTTAAAGCTGGGTTGTCAGTTCTCTCTACTTGTCCAGCATTTTTTCCCCCTTCTCTTTCTTAAACGAAGTATGGAAGCCTTATTACCCAGGAATATATGCTATACTTTTCAAGACTTCATGGAGTGCCTGGTAATTTATCTTTCCAAAGGCAGGGAATGGATGGAGGAAAAGAGACAGCAACAGTGAGACAGAGGTTGCCAACAGGCAAGCTGCAGAGTCAAGAATTTACTGGCTCTGACTCACCCTTCAGGTTTCCAAATACGACAGGTGAGAGATCCAGACTGAAATCTTGATCTCACTTGCATTTGGCCCATTTTAAGAGTAATCCATGGGTCTCCTCTACAGAAAAATAGAAGGTAAAGAAGCCACAGACACCCTTCTGCTTACAAGCACTAGGCTTCTTCAACTCTCCTAAGACTCTTCAGAAGATGAAGACTTTAGCACCCCTCAGACCAAAGATGAAATATCAGGTTATCAGTCTGGTGGTTCACCTTCAATGAAGCTAGAGGACAAACTAGGTATTAAAAAATTAAAAATAATAAAAAAGTGACATTGCTGCATGACCTAATGTTTAACAGGCCACTCCAGATTTCCAGCATTTAAGACACAATAAGAGTGCCTTTTCTCTTCAGCAACTGCATAGATCAATGAACAGAGTATCTAAACCATTGCTCGTCCAGGTAATTCTCCCTTTTTTTTTTTTTTTTTTTTAATTTGGGTTTTTTTTGTTTCTTTTACAAGGAACTGCTGATGGAAAATTGAAAAGAAAATAAGAGTTCACAGGATTGACTAAGTCAGGTTTTGCTAATTTTGGAAACATTGTTTGGTAACTTAATAAACCTGCTCAAGAATTGCCACTGCATCCATTCTCAAGAGGCATGGCCCTAATTTAGGAACACTCGGGTTAATGGCAGGCTATCAACTTAAATAGTTTTTGCACCAAGTCACTAATTAGTGGCCTATCCCGATCCAATGCACCCCTTACAAACTCAGTACATTAGTAGAAAGGGCAGCCAGCCTCTCGAATTTGTATAAAAGGGACCAAACCAATACAAACAGATATCTAAACAGATACATTCAGAAGTTTTTGCATGTATGAGGAATGCCTGGGTAGACACAAGATTTGTGCCCACAGATGTTCACACTCAAATGTGCTTACTTATTTTTCATGAACTTCAGAGGAATCTTAGAGGCAAGAGAGGTGTCATATTTTGACAACTTAGCTCTTAAACTGTACCTCTAACTTTAAACTCTTATCCTTCTTTTCTGCTCTACATCCACATTATCTTCATCTCTTTGACTGATACCTCACAGTGCATGTGCACAGCCACATGAAAAAATAATAAATAATGCTATTAGAACACTCAAAAAGATACTAAATTGAAAATGGTAGGCCACAAAAAAATATTGCCTTGGATTTACTCTTTTTTGTAAAAGACCAAAAAAAAAAAAACAGTAGGATTTATTTTAGGGTACCAAACCTGAGATTAAAAGAACTTCAGTTACAGGAAAAACTGAGATTGAGATCAAGTGTACTAAAAACCATAGGAAAATTGCACTACCATTGCCTATGGTGGGCACATGCACACTGTGACTGGTTGTTAATGGAATTACTGTAGTTAATAAAGGGTGTTGGGCAAAATCAGTAAGCATCCAAGTTTGTATCAGCATATGTGTTGTAGCTTAGACAAAGGCAAAACAAGCAAAATGTCACTGTAAACACAAACACTACTTAGCCATAGTAGGAACAGAAGATTTTGATTTTAAATAAAATCTGAAAAAAAGTCTGACTAGAAAGTCCAATGGAACAAAACTCTGACCTTTGTCACCTTCTACTACAGTTGCTGAGACAGAAATGGGTTCATCTTCAGAAATTTGTTTTGGAGGAGAAAAGAATGGCAAGTTCTCTTTTAAACAAGAATTAAGTACAGCAGTTATGACAAGGAATATTTGTGGTTAACTCACTGTCTTACATATCAGGTTACTTTTCCAATATGTTTATTTTTCACCAGTAGTCTGACCAAGTTATGTGACTTTATCAGCAGCTTACACATCTTACTGTCATAATATACTATGATATATCAGATTAGTTCACTTATTTTATCTGCAGCTTTCATTCATAACTGATTGACCTGTAGAAAGCAAGCCTGCCCCAGCTGTCTTTTAATCAAAACACAATGTTCATCTGTTAATCCAACACAGCAATTTCTTACAAATTATAGATCAGTTGTATCAGCTGTTTTATTCATGCAACCCAACAACACATATATTTTTAAGATATAATCAACAGAAGTCCTGCAGAATTATAGCAAATCAAGCTTGTTACATCAGAATTGATAATATATGCCCCAGGATTTCCAACACTTCACAAAACCACACCTGAAAAACAAACAAAACTTAACCATTCCTTAACAGCAACTAATTTGTCTTTTTAAACTAGGGGCCTGGGGGTGGGGGTAAGGAAAAAGCATCATGAACATTCATTCCTTCTAAATCAGATTTCCCAGAAATATAGTCTTAAGAGCCATGCAGACACACAATTGATCTTCACCTCCTTAATGAGGCCATTAGGCTGAATCTCAAATCACTGACAGGTTGGAGGGGGAGGGGAGGTGTTTGCAGATGTTTATTTTAAGTTTAAATGAGAAAGAGGGGGCTCTAAAATAAACAATGAACACAGTCTTACTCCAGCTAAGAAAAAGAAAGCACTTTCCTTTAGTATGCTTGTAAAAAATATCACAAAAATAAAACTGAGCTTAATGGGAAAGATGTTAAAGCAAGCTTCACTTCTCTAATTGCCATCAAAACCACTGAAAGTCTCTGTAAGAGGCAGCAACACCCAAAGGAAAAAAGAAGTACCTTTTAGGAATCTGCAAACAGTGTGATTTTCAGTCCTAGATAGCTCAAAGGAATAAATACCTCCTCTTTTTATGTTTCTCTTTAAAAAGTAATCCCTAGTCAGTTAAAAAAAAAAAAGCTTTCAAGTATTGTTTGTCCTAAAAGTTACAAAATATTTGATTTAATTGTGGTCTTGCTATAATTTCAAAGTATTTAGAAATTAAATGCCTGCATTTCATCACTGATCTTGACATAATCTTTCTACAATACTTAACACTGTCTCAGAAAACAACTAATAAAGAAATTTGTCACCTCTCTCTCACTCCTGCAGAGTAATCCCCCTAGGTCAAGGCTTAGATCATAATGTTACCAGAATTAGGGCATATAATCCAGTAAATCTCTACAACTAGAAATGTTTTAATGAAAATCCACAAATATATACTATTACCATTCCAGAGGGAACTCAGCTGAGGCTGTAGCTTGTTTGACAGTTGCAGTGTTGTACTGAGGATTGATATTTACAGGAGGATACACCATATTGGTGAAGAAATTCAAGGAGTCACTTACACTGTTTCTCTTAAAGAAATAACTATTCTGGCATTCTCTCTTTTTCTAAGACATCCAAGGGAAGAAAGGGAAGCATTACCTACAAATAGGACATGCCACATTATTTAGCAGTGCTCTAAGACCTAAAGTAAAAATGAAAGCTTTGTTGTTCAACCAAAAATCATTCTACTCATTCAGAAAAAGCCAGGACAAAAATGGGATGAGATGCTCAGGTTGTGCTTCCCACATCTAAGTTTTGGATGCCTGAATATCTTTTAAAACAAGCCTCAGAGAAACAACTCTCTTAAATATTAGTATTTTAAAAAATTTAAATATTAACTACATCATAAGAGAGATTTGCTGTCTTACTATTGCCATTAATTTAAGCTTGATGTACATTCAAAGAGGAAGAGAAAGTCAGTAATTTATTTTAGGAGAAAGCCTAACAGACTTCTTCAAGCATGCAACTTACATTTGCTACATAGTTTCATTAAATTAAAGGTGAGAGACAATATCTGGAAAGTTTGAAAAACTACTCAACGGAGAAGTTTTAAGATGCTTTTAAAAACAAAACAAAAGTCCTCGAGTGTCACTAAAATGCAGTGTCATTTGGACTCTCAAAGTAACAGCTCTGACAACCTAAGAGGCTAACAGGGGATGTTACTGCAAAACTTCAAGCCACTAGTTCACTTCTCTACTGGCATTCTAAATATTTCTTTTCATTAACTAGAGCACAAACATCACTTTGTTGTGTCCGTAAAAGCAAAAACATTATTTCACTGTATTCAAATAAGATGAACCTACATCAAAAGTTTTATCAAAAACTTGTTTTGTTTCCTCTTTTGTAAATAAGTAATTCCCTTTAGGCAATGGCACAAAGCATCTGTTTTAAAATTGCACTTATTTCCTATGACAGTCTTAGCTTAAAGGTCTCAGACACAGCTATTAGGTGGACCCTGTGATAATACATTGAAGCCACAAATCATGTGCAACATGTAAATACAGTTACTTCTTTTCCAGATGCATGAATAAAGTTTCAACACAAGAATATTGTAATTGTCAAACCTTTGAGAGCTACACCGTACTAGAAAATTGTATTAAACTCACATTTTCCTTAAGTACTGCATTTAAAAATAACATGTCCTTGAGTCAGGAGTATTTAACTGTTTTGCATTTTACAGAAGTTTTCTCCCTTCATACAGGGGAGCTAGGAAATTCTTCAATTGAACAGCTAGGTTCAATTTTTTCAAACAAAACCAACATTCATTCATTTTTAATGTAACAAATATACAACTTGCATGTCAGTATGGCTAGAGACGCTGAACACTTCACTGTACTGTGACTAGTAGTCTAAGCCACAGAGAGGAAAACCACGGTTAAAGTTAGCAAAATGTGCTATAAAGACCAAAACAGCACATTTCTAACTGATCTGAATATCTTATGAGAATGTGCACAACTGAAAGATTACAATACTCTGAACATGAGGACTATGCTGAAACATCAAAACCCAGTGAGATGAACATTATGTGTCTCGGGTGCATCCTACCTGATCCACTGAACTGGCTGCTTCCTAGCGTAGTTGGTCTGGTTTTTCCACTATTTACAGGTGGGGAAAACATCTGCAAAACAAGAAAAAAAAAGACATGTTTTAGCTGGGTTTGAAAGTCTGTGCTGAATTATTAATGTAAACAGAAAAAAGGTAAATAGGAAACTTTTTTTTTTATTTTCTGCGTGAAAACAAACAGAATGCAAGATGCATGTTTAGACACAAAACTAATAAGGTGAAGTACTCCTTGTAATTTATTAATAGGAGCAAAACCTCATTTCTACATGAACACAAACAACTCAAAATTAAAAGGACACCTACTACTGCAGTGACAATTTCAAAATGTGACTTACTTTTTTTTTACTCAAATTATATTTCTTACTGATCTGCAAATATAAAGTCACTGCATAAAGGCAGCATTTAAGAGCCAGTAGTTTTCTACCATATTTATAAATCAAGAGTCTTTTTGGTATATTAAAAGTATCACACAGAAAATACCTACAATTTTCTTAGCCAAGGCCATCAATGAATAACTTCTTTTATTTGTAGGCAATAATTTTTCTTTTGTTTAAATAAGGAAAAAACAAACAAACATCCAAGAGCCAAGGTACCGGTGCCACGCGCCAGCTTAACCAACGTTAATTATTAGATTATGCCATCACTGGGTCAGCCTGATTTTAACCAGTTAAACCAATTGACCCAGCTGGTATTACAGCATTAAATCTAGAAGTCTAGACATTACATCAAAGTTCAGGTGTCCAACTTGGCTGAGGCAGACCCAGCCAAGCCCTGCACGCTGCTGCCCCTGCTCCTGAGTTCGCATGACCACGGAGAAGTCATGAGAAGACCTCGGAGAATATCCTACCGCGCTGAAGTCCAGCAAGTCGCTCAATTCCTTGTCAGTTCCTATAGCGGCCATCCTCTGCTGCTGGGAATTCATCTTCCTCCGCTCCTCCGATCACCTTTCTAGGGCACAGGGAGAGAGGCACAGGCAGCACTTCACGGCGCGAACCGGCCCCCGGCGAAGAGGGGCAGCTGGTACCCGCACCCCTGGGTGGAGTGGAGACTCCCGGGGGAGCCTCGCTCGGCCGGGCGGGCTAAGGGAGTCGGCAGTAGCAGCAGCTTCCCGAACTAACCAACTCGCTTCAAGTTTCCTCAGGCTCCCTCTTCTCCCTCATTCCACTTCTCCCCCAACCTCGAGCAAGGCACGGTCACGCCGCAGAAGGGCCGCCGCCAGGAATTAAGTCCCCCCCGAAGGCAAGCGAAAGCAAATAAACAGCCGCGGCCCGGCGAGGTCCGGAGAATTAGCAAGAGATTAAGTGACTCACTGTCCCCGCAACAATGGGGCTGACGAGCGGGGCCGGACGAGCCTCAGCAGAGCCATCTCTGCCCCGGCATTATCGCCCACCGCCGGTGCCGGCTCCCCCTC
>VXBQ01003134.1:629580-659322 GCA_013400175.1 Phainopepla nitens
CTCGCCGCAGGTCCCGGGGCGGGACGGGCCCGCTGAGCCCTCCCCGGGGCCGGTTACGAAATCCCGGGGAGCCCAGCCCCGTCCCGTCCCGCCCAGGCCGGGGGAGGCCGGTGCGACTGCGGCACGCTGCGCCGGCCGCGGGCCTGTGCGGGAGCCGCGAGCAGCGCCGCGTTCTGCCCTGCTCTGCCCTGCTCCGCCTCGTCCCGTCCCGCGCCCGCCGCCCTGCGCCTGCCGGCCTGGCTACCACGAGAGGCTACCAGGGCAGCAGAACTCGAAACGGTTCGGCAGGGGCAGAAGTCCGATTTGCCGTGTTCCCTGCTGCCGCCCCAAGCCCGGCACTCCGCGCTTCCTGCGGGAGTTACACAGCAGCATGAGGGCTCTGTACGAACGCGGCGCAGCTCGTGGCCATGTGCGCCTGGAACACTTCTCATCCTCCTAGCTTAAGAAACGAACCTGAACACCACCAGTGAAGAAGTAAGCAGTTTAAATAAATAAATGACGTTAAATTAAATTCACACAGGAGCTGGCTTGGGTACTCATTTTGTTTAAGCTAATATTTCTTAAATTACCTAAAAACAATCAACAAGTTTATACTAAAAGCAACATAATGTTTTCTTGCTTTTACAGTACTTTGCTACTTACAGAGAAGTAAGTAGTCACGAGAGATTTACACAGGCTTAATAAAATTAATCTAAATTACACTGTCTTCAAAGGTGGCTTTAAAAATCAGTATGATCTAAAGCTTAATAGAAACGTGTTTAGATATTTAATTAAAGCATTAATACATTGAAAGCAGACTGATATCCCTGGAGAAAGCTGGGGTTTTTTTCAGCGTATCTCAACCTTTCTGTTCCGGGGCTCTCATCAAGGCCACGCCGGCCGCTGCAGGGAGGTGACGGCGGGCAGCGGCGCGGTGCGGCAGCCAGCCGGTCCCACCGAGCGGCCGCTGCGGGTGTGGGATGCAGCACGGCCCCGCTACCAGAGGGACAGACTGCTGGCAAAAACAGTCCAGAGGCTGTGCAGCTGCAGCATTTTGAACTATTTCATTTTAAGAGAACTCATTTATAAACTGAGAAAACACAGATTACAACAAAGAATCACGTAACTGAGGTTAAAAAGGGGATATTTTCAGAAAGGAAATAATACAATGTTTTAAGTTTTCTACGTGAACTATATGCCTTTCACTACATATTTTTTATGATGATCACATCACACAGTAGAACATAAACAGTTTTGAAATACCCCTAGGACGAGCATTACTGCTGAAGGCCATTGTGGCAAAGCATCTTTCACTAGTAAGTTCTCATACTGAAGGATGTTGGCTAGGTAGTCAGAATAGAGCTAATTTCCAGAAAGGATAAAACATGAGTATCACTTCTTTTTAGCCTGGTTTCCTAGAGAAATCACTTGCACACTGTGTTCATGGGGATGGATGAGTTTCCTTAATAAATCACAAATTTACCCGCTAATTTCAACCAAGGAAAATCAGGTCACATTCATGCATGCCATGGAAACAAGGATTAAAGGAGAGGAAAACAGGAGACTCTTAGTGCAGTTACTGAAGAAAGGAGCAGTTAAGGTCAATCCTTGTTAGTGACCAAGGAACCCAGGGATGCAAAGCCAGGGGAAGGTAACTTTAGGCAGAAAAAATTCTGGCATTCTGCCTGCCACCGGAAGTGGAATCATCCATCTGTTTTACACAGAACTTTCTGAACATCTCCTCATCTCCAAAGGTTCACAGCAGCCAGGAAATAATTGCTTTAATGTAATCAAAAGCCTTATAACTCACAGATAATGTTTTACATTCTCAAATTGCTTGAAAGAATTTAACTGAAGTCTGACTACAGCCATTCTTCAGCCAGTCCCAGATGGGTCCCTCATACATGAGATTCCTACCCAACACAATTCCCTGCTTGGCACTGACAGAAGAGTTTCTGTTCTTCACACAGCTAATGGACCATCAGATGATGCACTTTGGGGAACTAATGGAGGAACCAAATTTACAGAGGAAAATCACAACTTTGAAGAATAGTAGGAACTCTTTACACCAAGCACATATAGAACTACACTTCAAACTACACTGAAAGAAGGTTCATTTCTTGAATCAGTAGAATGACAAATGGAGTTTTTAAGGCTTTAGAAAGAAAAACAAAGCTCAGAGCTGAAGTTCTATTTTGAATATTGTTGCAGCCACATCATAGGTGGACTCTTGTATTAAGACAATGGTTAATACAGAAGTATTTCCCTCATATATTATCAATATTATTGTTTCCAAAAACACCTGCAGAATACATCAGAGTAATTTTCATTTGGGAATGCAATTGTAGGCAGTCCCCTTGTCACACGTATTTATAATTTCCTTGTAATTAACATAAATATTTCTGTTAGAAATGAGACAGTATTGCAAGTGCTTAGCCCAGAGAGCTATCGATTGACATTCAATGTTCTTTTCACATCAATCATTTAAGATTAAGCTTCACAAAATATATCTTGTCCCCCGTAATTTGCCCTTATATAGCTCTTAACATAGGAAAATCTGGGGGAGCTACTGAAGATACTTGATTATCTTGGTTATTCTTTCTCAGAGAAAAAAAAACCCTGAACAACCAAAACCAGTGTCAGAAATAATAATGTGATAGAATTACTGTACACAGCATATTGCTATTTTGACCATAAAATGTTTCCATGACAGACATGAAAATATACAAGGCCAGATGACTTCAAGAAGGGTACCCCTTCTTTCGATGAACCAGTTTGCATTATCTCATCTGAACCCTCTTTTATCATATGCAGAAGAACTGTCTAATGCATTCACATGATTTTGACTTTGTCACATTCAGATACTTACTGCAACTACCTAGCTTCCTGATGCTACAGAACAGTACAGCATCTCATTCAAGATTACGTCCCTCAGAAATTTTATGATCTGCTCTTAAACTAGAAACTAATACAGAAAATGTGAATGTTATACCATCTAGAGGGTTGTTCTACACAGGTCTCAAGTTTAGAGCTAAGGGACACTTCAAAGAAAGTGAATTTTTGAGATTTAAGTTTTAATTTTCTTTTTTGAATAGCACTTTACTTTCTAAACAGCATATTTATGCTTTCAGTCTTTCTGTGGTTATACAGTAGTAGCTGTAACCCTCAGAGCCATAATTCTACCACAGCTGCAGGTCTCGGGGAGCTGGCTTATGGCAAAGAGGCTTCTGAATGAAATACAACCTTATACAGCTTATAAGAATAGGGAACATAAGAAAACCATGCTGCTCAGACCAAAGGTCCACTTATCCCTGTAGCCTATTTCCAAAATAACAGCCCAGTATAGCGTGTACTCTTTTTAGTATAGTCTCTTATATGTTCTCAATGTAGTGACTATTCAGAGGGATTCTGGAAAGTAGAAATGAGTTTGGCCCTGTGCCTGTTCCTGGTATTGCATCATTTCCCAACTAATGAGAAAGATCAATCATTAGCCAGTACAGGACACTTGAGGAAGTTTGTAAGAATCAGGCATGAGCAGAGTAATCTTGTACCTGATATATTTCCCTTTCTGCCAATAAAAAAAATTAATAATTTCTCAAGCAAGAAGTTGCATTTGATTATTGTTTTTAGTGGCTATTGAGAGCTCATCCTTCATTAATTTATTTGGTTCATATTGAATTATTTTAACTACTCAGCAGCCATATTTGTAGAAATCATGACAAAAGGGCCATCAAGTAGTGAAACTTTTTAATACTGTCAATGGAGTAAATATGCTCCATGAGGGTGACTCTTTGAAAACCATTAAAGGAGATCCAAGTCTTGATGGCAAAGACTTGTGATTGTTCTCCATCAAATACAGGATAAATACATTGCCATTGAAAGCTGTAAGGGCTAAGTTAAAATATGAGCTTTTTGTCAGTCATTTTATATTCCCTATATCACCTTACCTTTAGTTGTATATGGACCATACTGTGATTAGCCCAGTGTATCATGGTTAGTTTGCTACAGTATGCAGGCTGTTGCCTCCTGGTTGTTGGGCAGACCAAGCTGAATGGTTAAAGGCCAGTGTCTCTCTGCATTTGCCTCAGTAGGGCCCAGGGTCTTCTACCTAAATTCTCATGTTCATGAAACTTGTAGAGATTTACTACCTTGGAGACAAGTACCCTCTGTTAAACTGAATTAAAATTGGAAAATACATTTAAAAGTTATTGGAAAAACAAACAGATAAACCGGTAGCACAAATGCAGAAACTTATCTTCTGTAAACAAAAACCAGAATAAAGCAGTTATAAAAGGTACTTGCCATAATACTGCTCCGATTGAAGTCGATGGATATGAAGCAATTGGCTTCAAAGGAGGACCAAAGTATAGCACATCCAGTGTCCCTTCAGAACTATTTCCAGCAGAAATGTCACAGCCTGTCAAAATAATTCATATTACATGTGGAAATTTTTCATTATGTTCTCTAAGAAAAACAGTTATTTCAAAGTCAAGAGGCTTTACTTCTAACATTGTTTTGTATTAATCCCCTCTTTTTCAAACTGCACAAAAAATTTAAATTGATATAGCTCAAGGCAATTCCAAAGTTTACATTCATTGCTGATGGTGATTGAAGTGATGGTTATTAGAGACCTAAGCAGCTGCACTGCCATCAGGGTCCTGGCTCAGAACTAAAAATTGAGGGGTTGCTGAGCCCAAGCTGAAGTTCAGAATATACTTTTATCTCTGAGAGGCAAGAATTATTGTACAGTTTGCATTTTTTTTCAATGTCAGACTCAGTTTAAGGTTTCTGAAAGGCTACTGTTGTATAAATAATTTTGAAAACTGCCTTCCACTTCACAGTTTTAAATATTACGATCTTTGTTCTTACTTTTAATGTTAAGGGAGACATTTTAGCAGCACAAATGGAAGACTTGCAGCAGAATCTTGCCCTCCTGAACCATCTCAAAGTTGTAGGTTTCTCTTCAGGGAAGCTTTGATTTTCTTTCTGGGCTTTTAACTCAGCCAATAATCAAGTAACTTCATACAGGTCAATTTAATTTTCTTCATCTCCGTTGCCTCACATGTAACATAAGAGCAGACAGTAACCTCCCTTAAAGGCTTGCCAAGAAGAACTAAACTATAAGATCTTCAAATGAAACATATAATAAAAAAGCTTTTAAGTAACTTGACATCTAAAACTAGAACTGGGTAACATTCTACATACCTATAAGATTGTATTTTAATTTTGGATTATAGGGTAGATGTACATCAAGCAAAATCTTAGGTCATTTATACATTTTACTGCTAGGGATATACTACCTTAATTTAGAAAAGCTAACAATATTAATCTAAAATCCTCTTATTGTTGCTATTTGATGCACAAATATTTAAAGATATTCTATCCTATACCTTATTTAAATTATTTTCATATTATGAGAAATATATTTTTAAATGACTGCCTTTAGATATATTATTAGAATTTATACACATGACCTGCATTTCCTAACGCCTGTACAATACCTAAAGAATACCTTCAGTTTCTATTACCTGTGAAAGCAATGATTTTCTAAATTCGTTTAATGCAGAGATCATGAATTTAACTTTTTTTTTTCCTATGTGAAATTCCTCTCACCCAATTTCACTTGTCACATTTTAAAATATGTATTCATTTCAATAGGAAACAGTTTTTATGTTTCCACATTCTACCTGATTTTATAAAACCACTGTGAAACATGTTGCAACTCTCTATCAGTCTAGCCTTTAAGCTGTCCTTAAATAACAAAATTATTATTAACAAAATAAAATTATCATTTGAGCGAGACCTGCTTGCTGGGAAGAGCTGGTGTTTGTTAGGTATTTTTCGGTTTTTGCTGCAGCTATGTAAGTAAGTTTATATTGAATTTATGGTAGTTAAACTGAAATGACGAAATAGCATGAGGTATATATATCTAAAAATAACAATGTTTTTCTCCTTAGTCTGTGAGAAAAGGCCATTCCTTGAGCAACTCCAAATAAGCAGGATTTTTTTTTCCTAGTACATTTTACAGCTATTTGGGCAATTGTAGCTCATAAATAAAATAAAACTTAGCTCTTTACTATGAGTTATTACTTATTTGCATTTCACATTTTCAGAGCATATTTTCCACGTCTCCACTACAGAATACATAATATCTAAACAGCTTTTATTTGCTAAAAAGAGGTACTCTGATTTTTTTCCCCCCACGGGAGAGGCTTAATTTTGATTGATAAGAAAACAGTTTTAAGAAGCCCAGAGAGATTTCTTGAGACAAGAACCATTTCCAATGGCATTGCTTTTCAGACTACCAGACAGTGATAACCAGTCATACTGCGGTATATAAGGAACCACAACAGCAATGAACCAAGGTAATAACAGAACTGTTACATTTATCTCATGGCACTCAGGATACAGGTCTTGTGACGGGCTCAGTGCCACCTTTTTGGCCCGATTTAGCTCTGCTGTAACTGCATAGCTGCTCATCCCCACACACCATATGAGTCATTGACCTTCTGAGGTCCCTTCCAATGTGAAATACCCTATCATCTTGTGATCCCATGATTGTTCATATTAATTGATTTAACATTTCTGTTAAGACCTCAGACCAACAGAGAAACTGCACAGGAAAAGCTTCTATAGGTATACAGAACTTCATCACAGAGGATGGACTGGTGTCCCTGGCTTACAGTCAGCCTTTAGTAAGGTTAGCAATGAAATATCAGATAATTTGTTTTGAAATTTTTCCAAATTTGAGAGACTGTTTAGCATGATGTAAAGCCAAATTAAAAGTAGGACACAAAGCTTTTGGGGGAATAGACACATGCTAAATAAAAGTGGCTGCTGCCACTGCCACCCTGCAGGGCCTTACAAGATACCATGGAATGTGTCAATGTGATTTATTTTTATGAATTATTCCTATGGGCATGATGTATGTATTCTGTGAAGATTAAAAGGAGTTTTTTCTTTAGAGAGACTACATTAAGAATAACCATAATGTTATAGTTAAATTCCGCAGAACAGAAGATCCCACTCACTGAACTTTTATCAGTATAACAGAATAAATATTGTATACAAATTTCATCACGGAACAATTCACAAGGCTGAATACATTTTACAAAGTCAATGAAGTTTGACACGAAACAGATGAGGCACTGAGCAAAAATATTTTCCAGTTTTGAAGCAATGCATTCAGAGACATATTTCCTGTATGGTAGGATTTAATTTTCTTAATGATATCTGTTAGCTCTTCAAGAACTGACAAACTGGCTCCCACTGTTGCCCACTTTATTGAAGGTTACCTGTCTGTCAGTTGCATCTAAAGGCACCAGTTCCAGAAGAATTTGTAATTTCAACCTACATTGAGCAAGACTATGATTATCTCAGAAACGTTATTTCCAGTGGGTTTTTGCATCTTTCCAATAATCTGTAGAGAAAGCTATACTGCACTTGATACAGGACTACTAACTATGTACATTTCTATAATAATCACAACACAGTATTTTTCTGTGCAGTGAGAAGCTTCAAGAAGCACAAGACCAAGCTGTCTCAGCATCAGAAAGCATTTCATGAATGGTCTCTAGAGCTGCACTGACTCGTGGCTCTGACTGCAGTTACCAAGTTTGCACTGGAGCACATTTAGTATTAGTACACAGTTAGTACTTCTAACAGGACTCCCTCTGCTTCAGCCACTGCCAGACACAACAGCTATCACTGTGTGCAGGAAGGCTGTCACAATTTACAACCTAAATATGTTTAAAGCTTTAGGCACTAGAGAAGGTTTTACATGTGTGCATGAGAGTATGTGAAAATAATATATATAGAGAGAACTATTGTCATCTCCTCATATTTCTACATTAGGGGTTTTCTCTTCCTCTTTCATAGTGTGTTGTGATTAGGATAGACTTTTAGTTCTTAGAATTGTTTAGTCTTCATCATTAAATGAAATTTTTTTTGTGGCAGACTACATACATGAGAATGTAGCTGCACTTGTCAATTATTTAAATACATATTTATCTACATATAAATATGTTAACTACAACTCAAGGTATTTGAAGAAACATATTATAAAATATTTGTTAAAAATATTATTCATTAAACCAATACCTGTTTGCAATAGATATCTCAAGTATTTATTTGAGTACAGTCTCTTTACTATAGATTTAGATACAGCTCTAGTTTAATGAGCTTCCTAAAGACATCCACAGACACAAAAGCAGGAAAAATCAAGGAAATTGATTCTGTCACATTCTGGAGGCAGCTATAAGACAATTTATCACTTATGAAGGGTCTTCAAAAGCTTACGAGCATTTGGGGCACCATGTATCAGAAAGTTCATAAACGACTCACCAAATGTTACAAAAGGAGGAGAATAATCCTGGGTATCTTAAAGAACAGTGAAATATATCCAAAGGCAGTTCTGGAGTAACAGTGAAACTGGGGGATGGAAATTGCATGTAAAGATTCTCCTGTCTTCTCCACATATACCTTCTCTTTCACAGTAAAATACAGCTATGGCTTAAAAATTACATCTGACTGAGTACAGGTAACTAGTTCGAAGGGACAGATTTTTCTGTGCTTCTGAATTTTGTGCTTCCTCGTCAGTAAGGAAAGGGCAGATGCAGGGGTGACAGTGAGGACAGAATGAGGGAAACAGGATGCAACAGCTCACCAACTACAGCTGCCAGTCTTAATGAGAGAAGTAACTACAGCACCCTTGGGAACAGTGGTGAGGGTGACCCCAGTCCTACTGGTAAGTAGGAAGGACTAGAGCATTTCCCAGGCTGCTGACATCTGTTACAGCCAAAACATAACTACAACAGCAGATATTTTGTCTTCCAATTTTTCTTGCCTCCCCACCGAGAAGCAAATTGCTACAGCAAAGAATTATGTATCTATTGAACAAGATTTCTTGCAGTTCCTGCACTAAGGAGTGCCTCTATCCTGGCCACAAGAAGGTTCTTCTCAGGGCTTATGCTCTTTCATGCCGCTCTTTATGAGTTGTTGATATACTACAGACACTACTAAACAGTGCTCAGGATGGTGAGCATGAAGATGTTTCCTGTAATCATGACCAAAGGCTTACCACATCATTTCATACCTATGCTTATGTCATTTTGGAGGTAAATTTGATTTCCAGGTGCTACTAAACAATTACACTTTGAAATCATTAGGAATATATTTTTCCACATTTTCCAAGCAGAGCATGACCAGACTCTCCACAGTGGTGCTCATGACAAGAGGCAATAAGAATAAACTGAAACACGTTAAATTCCATCTAAACATAAGAAAACATCTTGAGGGTGACTGAAAGCTAGAATAGGTTGTGGAGAGTGGTTGTGGAGTCTCCAGTCTTGGAGACATGGCCCTGAACAACCTGCTCTAGCTGCTGCCCCTTGAGCAGGGATATTTGACTCTAGAATTTAAGTGTAACTCACTACACTATTTAGGTGTAACCTCAACTATTTCGTGATTCTGTAATCAACTGCCTTCTTTAGTGCAGTCATCATGATTTATGCCTTTTACTTTGAAACTGGAATACTGTAACTGATTGAACAAGACAAGAGCTCATGACCACTGAGAGAATGAAGCTGTTAGAGCTGTTAAAACCTAACAGTGCAAATGAGAGACCAAAAATCAAACTAATCACATTAGTGTTTCATGTTTATCCTGACTTGGTTGTGTTTGAGGAGGAGTCTTAAAAGAACTGGGCTAACTACATGTTACCATCCTGGATTTGCCCTAAATGAGAGACTGTGTCTCTTCCTCTCTGTTCCACAGCAAGCAGCAGAGGTGACAGAGGGAGCTGCCTTGCACTGGCAGGATTGTCTGCCAGCAAATCTCCCCACACATCTTTAACTGGCACATCCTCCCCTCTCATCTTTAACTGGCAGGTGTTGCTAACTCAAGCAAGTCTAGAAAGCTGCAGGAATTTCACAGCAGAGAGATGTTGCTGAGTAGATTCTCTTCAGAATTAGAAGTGCGTTCACTCTTTCAAATGTTCTGAGGATAAACACTATCTGCTGTTTGCTGCACAGAGCTTGTAGGCATCACTGTTTTATGAAAGGTAATTTTAAAGAATAAGAAATATCGTGAGTATTTTGGTTGAAAACATTCTTTGTCTTTCTATGTTCCAAATAAACAGTTTAAAATTCAGCTTCTTCAGAGTCTGTTTTCTCCCCCTAATTGTTAGACATTAAGTGACATTCAAATGCGTTGGAATATTTCCTCCCTTTTCAAAAGCTACCCATAGAGAAATGTTTGGCTTCCCTTCAAATGGAACAGTTCAAAAAGAAAGAACTGCTGAGCACAGGGGTTAGCAACAGTTGCACAAAATGATTGATACTCTGAGATGACTGGGGGACTGGGTTTACGCTTGTGAAAATGGAACAACAGGTGTAGCAGAAAGGCTGGACTCATGAAATGTGATCAGATTATTAGCAATAAAACTTGCACATGTGGAGTTAAACATATTTGTAGAGAGACCTCAGCTGTACTGGCCTGGAGGAGTGCACTTGTTTAACAAAAAAATTGTCATTGAAATGGCTCACTTAAAAAGGTTGATGAAGAAAACTAGAGATTTTGATGTTAATCTTCCCAAGGTGAGCAGACTGGTTTTTTGATTTTTTTTTTTTTTTAAATGTTAACTATGCCTTTCAGATGACAGTATTTAAAAAAAAAATCACCAAAAAACCTGCACAAAACCCAAACCACTCAAACTAACAAGTAATTAGTAATTTTAAATATTGTTTCTATATCATTGGAACTAATGGTAAGTATTGTCTATTTCAAATGTCAAAGCCTCAATAAAAACCGCATATATATTTAGCCAGCCCTTTCAGTATAACATAACTGAGCCATTAATATACCAAGACCTAGCTTCCTTATACCACCAGAAAAATGATCCCATTTGTTATCTTTCCAGTATAGCAAGCTTTTTCATCCATTTCTTTTACAAGCTGCTGTTGCCACTATTCTCCTTGAGGAGTCTTGACAGTTGACTAAAGCTGACGGCCACACTTCCACAATCTGCTGCAGAGAAACTGCCAAACCTGCTTCCTACTGTAAGTCTGGTCCTTTCTCTAACTCCTCATGAATTTGCTCTTAATATATATAATTTCATTATGTATATGTTATTGTGGAAATGATGTGTCAAGTGTAGAGCAAAAAAAAAAGCAGCTGTTTTCTTTTTCGCTCTTTTGCTGAAGTAGACAAATATTGGAGCCAATGCACAATAGAATTTCATTGCACAACATGGCTAAAACAGGTGAAAAAGCCTGTGTTTTACAAGTAAACTTTTCTAACGGAAAAAAAAAGTAAAAAATTGAGTTGAGGATGCTAACAAATAGTAGAAAAAGCCCTTAAAGAAGTATGATGGTGTTGAATGTGTGATACAGGCCAGTTTTTAACTGAGGGAAGAATGGAGGTGTTAGATGAAACACATAAGATACAGGCCCAGCAGCAGAGATTATTGGCAATAGCTCTTGTGTTTTGCAGACAATAGGAAGTAGGGGTGTGACTGGCCATCTGGTCTGCACGCTCCAGCTCCAGCTGTGCTAGCAAGCTTAAAGGAGGAGCTGCAGCTGTGTAATGAATATTTACGGCAGAGGAGGGTGTGATTTATGGCAAAGATAAGGACTGATGAAAAAGTAGGACTGGACGTGCCTGAGGTTTAAGATGGCATTTCAAATCCTGTTGTCTGTGATTCAATACTGGACATTTCCTTAAAATATTCAGAGATCTGAAAAAGAGATTTGATTCATAAACTTTCTTTAGTGTGTGTACTGGGAATTAGTATACAGTTGCCAATAATAATTATTATGTTTATAATTCTTACAGACATAGTTACACAAGCAGAAGAGTTTTCCTGCTAAGTAGAATGATCAGAAGGTTTGGATAATTTAGTATCTAAGAAATAGAAATTCATTTTGGATAGCTCAGAACTGTGAACACCTTGAGTATAATTAATTTTATATTATTCATGCCAGTGAATCAGACTCAGGGATGGTCTGGGTGGAATAACAAATTATCATCACAAGGTATCTTCAGTGATGTAACTTGTTAGTATTGAAAGTTTTGTTTAAAAAATAGAATTTTTATAAATGGGATTTCTTTATATTTACATAAATATATATATACATATATGTATAGCATATGTTAAAGAGCTCTACTGTCCCTTCTAAAGAGATAGTGAATAAATAACTACAATATAACTGTCTTAAGATATACCTTGTCTTTGTTATTTAGCTGCCACAGGTAAAGCTCTTTGTCATGGCCCCATAACTGGTAAAGAAGTAGTAACCTGCCCAGCAGTTACAAGCAGGCAGGAGGTAACATGCAGTTGTCACAGCACACTGTACCAGCAAAAAGTTAACTTGTAACTGTGTGGGAAAAGAATTGCCAGCATGGTTTCCTCATTTTTGCCTTTCTAAAGAAATGTATCTTGGATAGTTAGTACTGCCTCAAAAAAAATATTCAGCTAGAAACCTCTGAGTGGGAATTAGTCACATTCCTGGTTGCTTTTCCCATGCCCCAGAGAGCTTGTGACAAGCACAGAGAAGTGTGAAAAGCTTTGATATTAAATCTAGAGATAACATTCATCTGAAGAGTCGGTGTCCCTGGGGAATGGAGGGAAAGTGTTACTCTCTAATATTCCTTAAAACACTCAGAGCAAGTGGTTTTATTCTGTTCATGAAGACATTTTGAGAAATCTAATTCTATTAAGTGCTACTGCCTTAAGAAGCATTCGTTCTGTAAAAAAAACATGCCACAGGAAATCCTTAGATATAAGGGTGGAGGTAAGAAGCTGGCATTTGTTTCTAATTCATGTTTATTTTATTTCATTGCAAATTCTAGTTCATCTCTTCCAAATGAATATGGAACATTTCATTTGCTGATCTTCTGCATTAATGTGGTCAATATAATTGGAGCTGAAGTGAGCTGTTTGCCAGACTTTCTAACTGCTGCCAAGAAAAACTTGGGTGTCATTTTAGAAAAATCCATGGGTGGAGGAGGACGAGATCATGACCATCTGTCTATGCATCAAAGGCTAAATCATTATAGGGGAAAAATAACTTCTCTGTTGTGTTTGCCAGCCTTGTTCCCCTTCAAAGTAAGTTCAGTTAGTAAGTTTTGAAGACAAACATCTTCAAAATTGTCCTGTGGGCTCATATGTTTCTTGGAAGGAAGTTGGGGAAAATTCTGAAGGTCAAAACTGCATAATTTGGAAATGAATGAGATAACATGAGAATAACATTTGAGGAAAATTATATGGTCTCCTTCAAAACTTCCCAAATGCTTTCTGTTGCATCCTTTTCAGTTCCAGACTCTACCAGGTAACACATAAGAAGAACACAATCTCTTTCTTGTCTTGAAGATAGTTTACACACCTTCCATGCCCCATGGCATTTACAGACCTCTTGACTTAACATTTAACAAAGGGACAATAGACTAACAGCTTTTGAGAGATGTGACAGTAAATATGCACCTGGACCTACCTGAACCTTAGAATTTCTCTTGTTGGTCACGATAACATTCTAAAAAATAAACATTCTGCCAAAATACTGCATAGAGAAGAGGGGCTTTATCTGTACTATAGTTAATACTTTGCTCTTTTTATCTGGTTGGGTTTTTATTTAATGCAATGCAAAATTAGAGTCTTGGCATCACGCCAAAATCCATCATAAGGAGCTAAACTAGGAATGTCTCTGAAAAGTCATCAATCCTTCAAACCTGGGGTCACTATTGCAGGCGTGCTGCGGACTCCTTTATCAGTAGTCACTGTGACATAAATGTCTCTGATGAGAGTGAAATGACAACAAATGGAAAATGCTGGTAACCATGGGAGCTCTGTTTAGACTGCCACTTCCAGGATGCTACTGCTCTAGTTCAGTCTGCTACTGTACCCATTGCAGTTCTGGTAAGTTCCAACTTCTAGCATGCTCTCTCTCAAAATGTTTGCATTTTGCAGTGTGTGACATCTAAGTCCAGACATTATCACTTAAAGATATCACTCAGGTTTGTATGAACAGGAATCCTTCATAGTGTCAGTCTTCAAAGGAAACAGTTACAGTTCTTATCAGGAGTATGGAGGTTTTCTTTCTATTGAGATTTTGAATTCTCTCCTTCTTTGAAGATAAAAAATCCCTGCTATCACAACCTTTATCTGAATATGAATGGCTCCCTGAATTTGATAAACTGTTTAGGACTACCAGGATCAAATCCTAAATATGTGTACATTGAGAGTTCAAAAGGAGAATTAATTTCACCTTTGTGCACTTGCTATTCTTGATTTCTATCTTTCATAAAAATAAATAGTAAAATTTCCAAATGTACTTTGAAAACAGTTATGGCTTTTTGGCGCTATACTTCCTGTTTCAACATTTTAAAATTAATAAAGAAAATATTTTACAGACAGATCCAGGTGTGACTTTTGGAAAAATAGTCCATGCTTTGTTTTTACTAAATGCAAAACTAAGCACAAGCAAATTTTTTTAAAGAAGTCAAATGTCATAGCTTATTCCACACATTGAAATGTAACAAATACAGTGTTAATTTGCAGTGCATTCTGAACGGAGAGCCACAGGCTTCCACCACATCTGGAATCTCTGAAGACAGAAAAATGACAAGTTTCTTCCTAATAGTAACTACAAAGTATTACTTCAGCCTCATGTAATAAAATGCTGTCTTAAAGATAAATGTAAAAAATATAACCACTGAATAAAGATTTTTAAAAGGTTCTGACAATTCAGAAAAGTTATATTTTTACGTTATGGAAGTTGAATGATATCCCGAAAAAGATCTCAAATTCTGCATGTTTTCCTCAAAATCAAAATGTTTACTGCAATGATATGGCTGAGTTTTCTAAAATATTTGTTTGCATCAGGTTTCTTGAATTATCATCTTTCTCAACCTTTAGTCTTGAATGTAACAGGATTTGTGTATTCAAGAAACAAGTTTAAAAGAATAAAACCTAGTAATCAAGTACTTCTGTGCCACTTGCAGAAATTTTGTGGTAAAGAATGAATTTGGGTCATTGTAGTGAAAAGTGTACCTATACATACTGTTTCAGAGCATTCTTTTAGGGCTTTATGAAAAACAAGAGTAGAAGCCTTTCTGCCCTGCCACTCTCTCACCGTCTACATGGCCAACAAACAGTTGACCTAGACTAGTAAAATTTACTGTCGGAGATGAATAATAGGATATCTTGTAAAGCAGGAGTGTTAGAAATCTGTGTGGAGGATTGAGTTAGAAAACTGCCAGAAGTTCAAGGGCCACATCCATTTTGCATAAAATGAAGCAGATGGTAGCTGACTTAATCTTTGATACCATGGTACAGTCCACAGAGATTATAAATCCCAGCATGAAACATTCCATTTCTTTCTTGCACTGAGCAGGTGATAAAGAAAGATATAACATCTTGCAGATATTTTGAAATACCTTCTTTAAAAAAAGGCTCTATGATGCATTCTTGTTTCTTATCTACATTTTTCTAGCAAAGGTTCTAGTTTTAGCACTTACAGCTAATATCATATAGCTGATTAGCAACCACAAATAATTGGCAGTTTCTTGGCCATGTAATTGGAACTTTGCCTATGCTGGCCCAGAGATTCCCTGTTTCTCAGAAGCCTTTCTCCTATGTTACACAAGGATTTATAAATCCTCCATCATTAGATATGTCATTCACAGGCATAACCAGATCAACCAATAGAATAAATGCTCAGAGTCCATATTTGAAATTCCTACACTACTCAAGAGCTGGTGGGACATGAACACATTGCTAAGGAGAGGATGTCTTGGGTCATCCCTGAGGATCACCATCTAACATGTATTTTACATGACATGAGTGATTAAGACTATTGACATTTTTAGTTGAGAGTGTAAGAGATTTAGAGCCTTATTCAGCAAATCTTAAATTCAAAATGTTTCCATTCATATTAAGCAAAGAAAGTAAACATTTTGAAAATTACTCTAAATTAGACTCTTAATGTGTACATCAAAATTTCAGGAAATCCACACCATCTACATATGTAGACTAAGGAAGCTTAGGATAAAACCATGTGTTATGAATAGTACTGAGTAAGTCACTCCCTGCAGACCTCTCTGTGCTGCACCGTATCAACTTAATGTTGGGCATGAATCATGATTTAATTTAAAAGATCTTAACTGGTTTTAGTTCTATTGCTAATGTTCAGATACAAAATACTAATCTTAAAACACTGGCATTCCAGACTGAAAAAAGGCTAAAGTCTGAAGTGAAAAATAGAATTATCTTATTAATTGTCTACAACTTGCTAATACAGTGTGAAATCCATTGGATATCTGGTAATAAAATTTGTGTTGTCCTTTGGAAATATGCAGTTTCTGAAATAAGATCTAAAATCTAAATGCTAGAATATTCCTAAACTTTTAGACTATTCAACTACTATATTTGGAGATGTTTTATTTTCATTTGATTCGTAGACCCCTATAAAGGCATAGATGGACTATGACAGGTTTTGGTGCAACTACTTTGTAGGGAAATAGTTCAAATATGATTACTGAAGATGTATCTTTTAATGGAAAGATGACTAGAAAGCATCTATAATGTGAAATTGGGGGTGCTTCTCTATCTATGTTTTCCCTAAAAAAAAAGCCTGATAATGTTTTGTCATCCAAAGCTACAACCAGTATTACTGAGTACTTGTGGAGACCAGCCTCAGCCCATCTGCTTTACTCTGATTTGACTGCACAGAGCAAACACAAATCTGGGTGGGTTACAGGAAGCAGAAATCCCTGCACTGCTGCATGAGTTTGAGGCCCTGCTGCCCTTCTCCCATGCAGGTGCTGCCAAACACCAGGTGGACATAGCTTTGGAGCTCTGTACTGCTTGTCAGGGTCTCTGCCTAAACCTTTAAAAACTGAGAGCTGAGGGAAGCTCAGATACTTTCTTTGTTGGAACCTGCAGCTCTGCTGCAGCTCTCCCTCTTCGTACTTTCCAGCTCTTCATTAGCAGTTCCAATCTCATGATGTGGTAACAGCTACAGAGCCAAAGACTTGTACCCATTGCTTCAACTGGAACAGCATTGGAGCTGCTATGGTTTGTGTCAGGGTCTGCCTCTGTGCAAAACATAAGGGGCATCACTGCAAACTAAGGCATTTCTCATGCGAACGGCCCCGATCCTACGTAAGCTGTAATATTTCAATTTTATAGATGAGAGAGATAAAATTATTTCTTTTGATACTACAGGTATGTCCAGGATATCCAGCAATTTATGTTCTTGCTCTAATACTGCAACAGGAAAACGAAAAATCAGGGGGAGAAACCATTTAGAAATTATTGTAACTGCCTCTTTTTTGCCCTTTGAGGATTTTGTTTTCAAACAATGGCTTCCTCTAACAGCTTTTAATACTTAACTAGTCATTTTCATCAGCATGGAGTTGTTCTAATTTGTTACTTCTATGTTCCAATTATAAAATATGACAGAATTCTAAATATTTAATGGGAATGGGATTATTAGCAATGTGCCCTTGTTACATGCTGCACTGTTATCCTCTTTAGTATTGTAAAATCTAAGACGTACCTGTAGAAAAGAGCCCTTAGTAGAGCATACAGAATTCCTAAAGCAGTCATAGGTTTGCAAGTGTTATTCTCAAGGTCTCAATACAGGTTCTTTGGATTATTATACATGAACATTGCTGAAAAAAGGCTTTGCCCATCTTCTTTTAATACAGCAAGTCCACATATTATTCAAAGATACACTGGTATAAAACGATCAGTTTGATTACACCCCGAAATTGATGTTTTGGTTGGTGTGCAATGTATGGTAAGTTTATAATTTTTTACTGTATGGCATATATTTCTTGCAGATTATAATGACCCTCAGGTTATTTTGGTTTCTGCTCACATTTTCAATCAATTCTTCTAATATTCTTTGAGAAAGGTCAGATTCAGACAAAGGTCTATAGAGAAATACTGTCATTTAAAATGCAATAGTACAAAACATTATGGTTTTACACTGAGAATCACATACTGAGACCTTTGGTTCACGTGTTAACCCACTGAATGAAGATAATTGTAATATCTGGTAGTTAGTGCAAGAACTTGGGGGTGGAAAGCCTCCTAGATTATTCACTTGGTATTGGTGCTTTTTGTAAGAGAAATCTGTGGTGTTAGAAAACGACAGATTTTTGGTTTAAAAATGATATAGGAAAGAGAAGGACAAGTGCTTTGTGGCTCTTAAGGTAAGCTTTTCCCATCAAAAGAACGAATTCTAGGTT
The DNA here is from genome assembly GCA_013400175.1 of Phainopepla nitens. Lineage (NCBI taxonomy): Eukaryota > Metazoa > Chordata > Aves > Passeriformes > Bombycillidae > Phainopepla > Phainopepla nitens. The sequence continues at coordinate 647,812 of VXBQ01003134.1, forward strand.
GGCAGTGTACCTGCAATGACTGAAATTAAAATCTTACTGGCCCCTTCAAAAATGTAGCAAATCAGCAAGACATAAAAATAGAACAGCAACCCAAAACATTCACTGCTTGTAGGAAGATAGAGGCAAGCTTGCAAAGTACTTTGGGTTGTGTTACAGGTTAAGCTCTACCAATGTTAAATCAGTTGTGGGAAGAGGAAAATCATGACAAAGTCAGATTTCCTCTATAGAACACCTGGTGAGACCAACAGAGTTACTCATACAATAGAGAAATTGCAGCAACCACACATATGGGCTGCATTAAGAATAACTAAGATTTATTATATAGTGGCCAAGAAGAACAGGAAATTGACATTATTTCTGAGTTGCTGTAGTGAAGTGAGATGCATGGCTCATCTCATATAGTAAAAGCAAGAGTTCTGCCAAACCAGCAATAAACTACCCACTTTCTTTTCTGCTGCCAAATGTTCTCAGGGCCACCAGAGACAAAGATCAGGCCCGTGTTGGTCACTGGCTCCTACTGCCTTCATTGCACTGTAAGTCACAGCAGTCCCACCTGGGTATGCTGATGCAAACACTGATTTTCATCTCTCATGGGTCTCTTCTCATTTCTGTGAGGCACTGTCACAGCCCAGGCTATCTCCTGTGCCCAAGCATCCATTTATTCAGCCATCTCACCAGCTCTCATTCTTCTGGATCATGACTACTGCAAATATAAAGCAAATCCAATGCTTTTTTAAAAGCTTTTCTCCTCATTAACTGAAGCCCTTCCTCCCCATTTCAGCTTCATGTTGAGGTTGTGTCCAAGTGACAGTCAGGATAGCATCTAACCATTCCACTAGTCAAAAAGAAGACTTACTTCAGAGTATTCCTTAAAATTCTCATAATGTCCACTTTCTCACCATACCTTATAAAAAAGTCCAATAAGCGTAATCAGAAATCAAGCATAATATTTGCACTGGAGAGGTGGTTTCCTTGAAAATGGTGAATGAATTAATGTAATTTTCAAATAGTGATCATCTAATTAAGATATGGCTTTTCATAAAAAACATGGAAATCAAGTGCAGGGTGTTTTTAGCACTGACTTCAACTACTGGGAATTAGAAAATGGAATTAAGTTGCAATATGCCGCATATGGATGTTAGACTTCCTGATGACTCATGAAAAAAAAGAAGAAGTTAGGTACAAAGAGCATCAAATAAATTTGGGTTGTTTTTTTGCTATGAAAAAACTCTGAAGATACTGTGTCCTATATCTCTATGGGATAGATCACAGAAGAAAAGCATAACTTAAAACTGATGTCATCACAATTATTGCTATTCTGCATCTGCCTAATTTCTAGTTGCTTAATTTAGTTGTTTAACTCCTCTTCAGACAGGTTTTTAATTTATGTTACCTGTTATCCTTTTCTCGGTATTCTCTACAATTCATAAGAAATGGAATCAAAACAATAGATATCTGAGTAAACACGCTGCAGAAACCTTTCTAACTTAAAAACATTTTATTTTAACAAGCTCCAGTAGAAACCAGTAAAATTAAATGATTGTTATGCAAATCAGCACAATGTGGTGAGGAAGCTACCTTGTGTTACTGGACACAAGAATATCTGGGGTTGATGTTTAAAACGATCAGTTTATTATGTGGGCACATTTTATTCCTCTCCAAATAATACCAGATTGAAAGTACCTTACAAGAATTAGATGACTATATGATTCCACAAGAACAGTATCTCTTCCCCCATTATAGATCATTAGGTGGTTAACAATGTGAATGAATATGACTGCTCCTGCAAATCGTTTTCAATTAGCTGTTGAAATAGAAAACTCATCTGAGAAACTGCTCTAAAATAATAACACAAGTTTCCCAAGTGAGCACTTTGCTACTGAACAACAAGAGCAGTCCTGTAGTTTAAGCCGCTAGAGACAGTTTATAATTAATGCCCGATTTTTCACAGGTGCATTTTTTAATATATTTTGTCAGGGTATTGGCATTTTGTCTGAAAGTTGCAGCTTTAGTCCACATAGCATATATTGATAGAAGCAAGGTGTGATGTTAAATCTGTAAATTCCACTTGATTAACTTCTAAAAAGATTATTTTATTTAAAAATTAACTTTTTGTCAATGCCAATAAGTCTTCTCTATAATAATAGTTCTGAACAGAACGCTAAGTATCATTGCTTCATATATACCACTTCTTCTTGATATTCTTCTTGGTAACTCCTCTTTCCTGGAAAGTAAAATATTACCCTATCTTGAACCAGCAAAGTGATGAGCTGTTTTTCACTGACTTGTACATGGCCTTTTAAAACTGATTCTGGGGACTGGCAGACCTGGTGGGTAATTCTGGCATATAGAAAAGGATATGCACAGTGTCTACAGTGGTTTAGAAAACATGCCAAAATACAATTTTTTAAAATTCTGTCAAATTCACATAGGTATCTTGTTTATTGTTGAAGTTTAATATCTTTACTCCACCTGTCTAAACAGAAGCAGAGCAGTTGACTGATGCATTGTAAATGCTTCCCAAGGAACCCGTATATTAGAAGTGGGACACAAGAGAAAACTACTAGTCTGACATCTTCTGTTTGTGACAATGAAATTAACTGCAAACTGCAAATTGTTTAGGGCTTCAGTGTGTTGATAGATATTTAAGGTCTAGAAAAAATATTTTTTACTGCACATAGATTTGTACTAATGTAATAGCATAATTAAGGAAATCACCCTGCAAGTGTCTGCTGCAAGCACATTAAAAAAAACCCATTTTTAAGAAATCTGTGGCATGCAGAATCTTATCATCAAGATCCCTCAAAGAATTCTGTGCAGCTTCTGTTCACCTGTATTTTTTTGTCAGGATGGATTTTGTTGCCATTACATTGTTGTGATTTAATGCTGCTTGTTCATAAAATGCTAAGTTAACCTTTGGCTGTTTTGACATCAGAACGGCATTTCTACTGTCCTCAGCCACAAGAATTTTCAGCCAGTGCCTATGCAATACTATCAATTGCACTGTCATATGAAATTCCAGTTTCTCTCTGTGAATCCTCACTCAGGGATCAAACAAGCATCTGTCAAACTTTGTTCTCCTTTAACTCTACTGTTTAAGATGTAGCTCTACAATCTTTTACTGCTACAGGCTCTGCGGCCATGTTGACCTCTACTGCTACCAGCCCATTATGTGAGTCTACAACACAAAACTTTACTGTAGCTTGGCTGAAAAGTCACATTGGCCAGCCAGACACAGAATCTGAAGACAGAAATTAAAGGATATTTTTACTAATTTTATGCATTTATACAACCCTGGAAACAGGGATAATAATAGGGTGTATTGAGCGGAAATGGAGCACTATGGAGTGCTGAGATAAAGAAAACAGAGCAAAGATACTGAACTTGAAGAGAGGTTAGCACAGAAATTCTCAGAAAAAGAAAAAAAAAAGAGCTGTAAGTTCTAGTTAGAAACTTACAACTATTATTACTTTAAGAATACTTGTAGGACTCAGAAAAGTAATACATAGATATTCAGCAAAATAGTTCTGTTTGTGTAAAACAGCTAAGAAATGTCAGAGGTGACAGAACGACACACGGAGTGTCATTTGGACTTCAGTTGTCATTTGGGAGCCAACTCAGACTGATCGCTCATGTGGCATCCACGCCCTCGCAGTTCAGGAGTTACTGGGAGAGAACAGTGCTTTGCTTTTCCTACCTCAGGTCTGTGAGAATCTCCACAAATGAAACTTGACTCTTTCTTACAAACTGATGGAAGCCACAGATGTAGCATTTCTCAGACCTCTCCTGGAAAGAATGGGCACCTCTTCATTTTCAGTCTCATCTTGGGTATTTTCCTTAACAAAAATTTGAAGTTCTTAATTACTTTAAAGGAGTATCTACTGTTTTATCAAATTTGTCTCAAATCAGCCTGTGTGCTCTATTAACAGGGCACGTGTGCTATGGTTGCATAAATCTCCTTTCCTTAGTAATCTAGGCCAAATACCTCTAAGAAGCTAAATGGAAGTTTTAAAAATTACATTAAAAATAATTTCTGGTAGACAATCCTACAAAATTTAGTAATCCTACTACTCAAATGTACAGGAATAAATAGGAAATTATATTGTTTATGTGAATTTTTGACTCTTCCTCTTTGCTTCCACATGACAAGTAAGACTTTCAATCAAGCTGTTTAGAACACCTGAGATATTCCCCAGCAAATGACAGCCTTGTTTGAGCCGAGTCAATATTGACACCAATGATGCATGCATGACCATGACATTCAGATGCATTTTGCATTTTGATTGAAATACAAACCACTCCAGGCTGTCAGACACATGGAGCCCAGGTAGGATGCATGCATTCTACTTTGTACTTTGGCAAGGGAACAATAAACTGGCTACATTTTAGTCAAGGACCAAATATTCAAGAATCTGGAGATGATGGAGAGCCTTGATAATATCAAATCTGTTTTAGAATTGCTGCTTACTACTTTGTTTTGTAGGTTTTCTTGAAGAATACAAAAGCTTCTCCTAAAAACACTGTATGTCCAAAAAAGAGAGCCTGAAGTAAAGATAAACAAGTTGACTGCTGAATACTGAGGCAAAAAGGAAATAGCTGTGCAGATATGAGGCCTGTTGGACAGCTTTATAAATAGAAGTCAGTGGATCACAAAAAAACCCCAAACAAAACAGCACAATCTTTTTTTGTTTGTTTTAATAAGCTTTTAAAAAATATCTAAGTCTACTATTTTAAAGTTATCATTCATGTGCTACAGAGGCAGTTTCTAAAACTGAAAAATGTTTATGTTCTAGAGACTGTTCTCATTAGACCCTGACAAAAAAGCTCTTCAAAGAAAGGCAATAATACCATAGTCAAATGAAATAAGCAAAGTATTTAAGAGGGCAATACTTTCTTCTGCTGGTTCCTGAACTTCATTAAGCAGCGTTAATACAAAACCCCAGAACATGACTGGCTAGATTCATAAGCAAGAAAAGGAAACTGGAAGTGATGCCACCTTTCATCCAAAAGTCCAGTCACTGATACATTCATCATACCTGGGAGAAGGCACTACCCAGAGAAGACCCATGGCTGTTTGTGGAGATTTTCAGAAAGGATTTTGAAATAAACCTCCTTGTTTTGTTTCATGTAAGTGTTCCCTGAGTTGGAATAACTCAAGTCTGATATATAAACAACAAACTGGGGAGATGGGACATCCTAGACTTTTAATCCCTGTTCAGATAGACATTTAACATTCTTAAAGTGAAACAGCTAAATCAGAGAAGAGTACCCCAAATACCCTGTGAAACTCTGGTTAGAGCAGACTTGTAGGAAGTGTTGAGCCTACAAAAAATGTGTCCCCTTACAAGCTGCAACTGATTGGCTGCCAGATAAGAGAGCAATTCCCTTTGTTTTCTGTTTTGATATCCTAATATTCTCTTTCCTTTCAGTTTGGCAGCCAGTCTGATAAATGAAAATCAGTTATTGACGCAGACTTTCTCAGAATTCATGGACAAGTTTTACAGATGTGATGATAATGCCAAGAAATTAGCTTCAGTTCAAGTTTTCTCAACAGAAACTGCTAAGCAAACACATGACTACTTTTAAAGAACATAAAGAAATTTAAAAATCTAAAGGTGTGTCACTTTCTTCTTACTGTGATTGATCCAGAGTTGCTGATACCTCAGCAGAAATTTTGAACAATATCGTGCTAAAAGAATATTACATGTAACATATTTTCTTTCTTTATTGCTTATTATAAGTTTGGGGGTTTTGGATCATGAGAAAATTCTGCTTAGAAGCTTAGTATTGTGTTTCTATGTTTATTCTACAGATGTTTTCAGATTTGTCCCAATGGCAACTCATTGTGAGACAATGTGAGTCATTTTTATTATTTCAAAGTAGAAGCATCATTTATCACTTCTAGTACTATCTGCAATGGTTTAAAAGCTGAAGTGGAACATTGTACTTCCACAAGATTCAACTCACTTTTTTGGAATTATTTTTTCCCAATTCTCCCCTTTTCCTTCCTTTCCTTTCCTTTCCTTTCCTTCCCGTTTTTTTTAAGAAATTCTCCTCTTTTTGACTGCTCAAAAGAATGTGGTTTGCTTGTGGAATCCTATATGAGCAATGGTTAATACTTTGCATGAGTTAATTAATTTTTAGAAATCACAACAAAAGGAAGCATCATAGAAGAAATTTTCACTTCCTGTTAACAAGGGCACATGCTGTTGAATATCTGTTCACCATATTTTAATAAACTACAGTATCTTGGCAAAATAACAGACAACACCCTTTCTTTTTCTAACAAGGCTTGTGAGAGAGGGAAACTAATCTAGCTGTAGGATTCTTGCAGTATAGCTGCTGTCAGTATGACAACTGCTGTCAATGAGACATCTGCTCCAATAAATATATATTACTCTCACTTGTTTTATTTTTTTTTTTAAATCAGTAAATATGACTGTAAACTTTACCCAGTAGTTTAATCTTTCAACAAGATCTCCAGGTCATTTGCCAAGTTGGTGTTACGTCACCTCTCATGCTGTTTAAGACTTCTGTCAAGATAACAAAGCCTGGCATCAACTCAGTGTCCTTTACTATTGTATTACTTAATTGAGTAAACGTGGATGCAGAGGCTAAACCAGAGCGCTGTTTGCTTGCATTCTCTTTACTATGTGGATTACATACAGCAGTGGACATTTTGGACTGAATTTCTTTGAACAGGAAGGATAAAAATCCAATAGACAAGGTGTATGCCTCTGCTCTGAGAACCGGGTGAGGAGTTGCAGTAAGTGGATGCACACAACACCATTTTCCCAAGATTAATTTCTTAAATAAAAACTAGATTATCTCAAGGCTTGTTTCTTTATGTTAGTCTACTGAACTTCTTTTAACCTGAAGCTGCCATGAAAAACTGCTGAGAAAAAAAAATTAAGAAATATTTGTCTTTTGCTTCCAAAAGAACAAACCAGATTTGTAATAGTGATGGCTCTCTAGCCATTCTCACTGATACTCCTCATCCAATTCACACAATTCTTGTAACTTCAAGCAGCTTAGACTGTGTTTTCATCTGGTGAGTGAGGGCAATGTTGATGGGAGAAATACATACACACTGATGAGACATTGGTTCTCCTAGATGCTAATTTTTTATTATTGTTCTGCATAATGATATGTTGGAAGTGTTTATGGTTTTGGGTTGGGGTTTTTTTCTTCTACTTTTAAAGACTGGAAGCTTATGCTTTCTTCAGGTTTGTGTACTTGAGACTTTTCATATTATCTTGAAAAGGGCACTATAAACACGTTACATGTGCCTAACAAGCATTAAAAAATAACATTGTAAATACATTAGATCACCCCTCAGTGTTTATACTCGTGCCAAATTCCTGAAGGTATGATACTGTAAGAACAAACCACAGCAGACTAAATGCAATCAATTTTACAAGTGTACCTTATGGAATAAATGAGTAAACCATACATGTGTTGAATAACGTTTGTGTTGCAGATGTTCATTTAGTATCTGTTTGTGCATTCATAGTTACAGGCTTCCCATCTGAACATATCTATTCTAATGAAGCTTTGGCAGCAGCTCCAGTTGCAATGTCATACGGGTTGGTACTTGCTGTCTGTGTCTAGTGCCTCAAAGAATAACAAACAATATTAAACAAACCCAAATTTCAGTGCTAATGAGCGAGACCTCCCCACTCTGCTCCAGGTGTTTTACTGACACACAAAATCAGGACTAGACAATCGCCCTCTGATTCCCAGAGCACATTCAAATAGTGACTAGAACCGACATGGAGTTTAGTAGAGTTTAAAATAAAAGTAATAATAAAAAAAGTCATCATTAGGTGTATTTTTCTCAGTAATTTAGCAGTGCTTTCCCCAGTTTTTTTAACCTGCAACAAGCAATAGGAGCAGTTTGGACCATTGAGGGATACAGCAATCAGTCATTTTCCCTGGCACAGATTGTGCTTTTTAAGGCAAACCCCAGAAACTGATGAGAGATTGTTGCCAATACCTCTCTACAGGCAAAGGAATGTCTCTTTAGCAACTGAGCTCCAGGCCAGTAGACTGTAATAACAGATGAAGTAATTCAGAATAGTTAACTTTCAAGCTTAGCTGTAGTGCTATAGTCAACATGGCATGAATGCTGTCCAACTGCATGAAATTCAATTGATCTCTCCTATCAGCTTCTGCTAAGTTTTTCTTTAGAGTGTATAATATGTTTGCAGTTTTCCCTGTAATTCTTTTGTAATTATGGGGACTGTTTCCTATCTTTTATTAATTTGTGCTTTAGAGTTATGAATGCTTATTAATTCTTACTTGATAAACTCTGGTTTGCTCCTATGCCTTTGTGGGAGGGTGTGAGACATTCACCAATTTGTCCAAGGATTTAGGGCTTTGCAGAACAGGTAGTATGCAATTGTGCGCCATTGGAATGCACAAATTTAATTATAAAAATGTACAGAGTAGATAATGGTTTGTTATTTCACAATTGTTCAGTGTTTTACCTTGTAATCTTAATATTCTCTTGATATTTATCTTGCTTTAGAAGGAACATAAACACCTGCAATGTTTTCTCAGTAAGTAAAACAGTAGTTGAAAATATGTGTTTCAAGTAAATGGACTATTTCCCAGTCACTTCTGCTTAGAAGAAGTTCCACTCTGGTTCCCATCCTTTTGCTCCAATTTCTGCCTAATATTAAGAATATTTCTTCCTCTCTTTTTTCATCCTTCTTTGGCAGAAGAGCACAGTTTAGTAATTGTTTAACTACTAAACTGTAATAACCAAATTATTTAATGACAAAATCACTAAGCAGCAATTATTTAATTTTTCACTTCTCTAAGGTTTCAAACTACTCTGGAAGCATCTAATGGCTAAAGATATTAGTTAAAATGAATAGAATGTTTTCCAGGATAGACACAGTACTCTAATCTTTAGCACTTAAGCTCAGAAGGAGAAGGACACTTCACTCACTCATCTGAAAAAATACCAATATTTGAAACTAAATAAACTGTGTATTTCTCCAGGCAACTATGGCAGATAGTACAACAATAAGTTGTGAGAAGTATGGGCTGAAAAAGTTGAGATATAGATTACATGTTTAACTACTTTCCTATTATTTATCTTCAAAAATCATCAGAAACATTTTCATATTTTACTAAAAGATCATACTTTGGTGGGTTGTTTTTTTGTTGTTGTTGTTTTGAGGGGTTTTTTTGGGGGGGGTTGTTTTGTTTGTTGGTTTGACTTTGGTTTGTTTGTTTGTTTTTAACTTTTGGTTGGTTGGTTGGGGGTTTTTGTTGGTTTTTTGGAGTTTTTAAATTACTGTATAATGGACAGAAAAACTGACAAAAGCCCCAAATTCAAACTCGGGAGCATTCTTAGTTGTCGGCCAGGGTGAGACCACACTATAGACAAAAAGGCATAAGAAAACCGCATTACTTTGTCACCTTTGCATTCAGAGATTTCCATATGCAAATTCTGAGGCGAGAGAAACCAGAGCTCTTGGAGGTGCTGTGCTCCATCGCCCAGGTAAGGCTGTGTCCAGCAGTTCCGTGACATCCTACTGAAAGTAATGGGAATGTTTTACTCAATAAAGCTTTTGAAGAGTCGATCATGTATTTGACTGATATTTAACCCAGTGGTAAATGAGAACACAGGTGCACAACGATCCTTCAGTCTGAACAGCATTTAGTACCTGTGCTGCTCCACTGACCGGAGCAGCACGCTGTGTGCTGTATTCTCCGCTGCCTGTATTCGATGTCAGCTCTCGGTACAGCTGTCCCTGGCTTTGTTTGGCCACAGGGCGCGGGGAGGTGCCGGCGCTGGCGCTCGGCTGCCCCGCGGGGAAAGGCCCGTCCGCGCCCCGGCTGCCCCGCGGCAGCGCCGCCGGCTCAGCGAGCGGGGCCTGCGCCCGGCATCGCGCTGAGGGGAACCGCGCTGCGCCCTGCGGCCACCCGGGAGCGGCACGCGTTTCTGAGGAGCCCGGTCAGTGCTGGCAGCTCCGGGGGCAGCTGCAGCTCGAGCTGCAGGCTCAGCTCTGGGCGGGCAGGAGAGATCCGGCAAGAATCCATGAACTGCCGACCCTCTGCACAACAAAGGACATGCGGCCCGGCCAGGTGAAGGGCACACACAGACGTGGCAGGAGCCAACGACCCCACACTTAGACTGTGAGAGTATAAAAACCCAGGGGTCTCTCCTGAGAGGTACCCTGCTAGAGCTGCTATTTTATGATTTAGTTACTACACCACGATTAAATTATTTTAAGGATCAGGACATCTGAAACATTGCTATGTAAAACCTGTGTCTGAGCTGGTAAAGAAGTCTGGTCTGTGTGAGCATGAGAGGTGTAGCTGCGAAGTGGCTTTGGTCCCAGCTCAAGTGGTGCAAATGTGACCGCCAGAGTGGTTCCTAGGTAGTGGAGCATACAATCTTAGAATGGTTTGGCTTGGAAGGGATCTTAAAGATCATCTAGTTCCAAACCTCCTGCTGTGAGCAGGGACTCGTAAAATGAGAACAAGTTGCTCAGAGCCCCATCCAACCTGGCCTTGAACACATCCAGAGATGGGACAGCCACAGTTTCCCTGGGCAACCCATTCCAGAGCTTCCTCACAGAACAGAGTTTTTTTCCTAACCCAATCCAAACTAACTTTCTAAACCAAACCTACTCTCTTTCAATTTGAACCCATCCCCACTTGCCCTGTCACTGGATGCTAGTGGTAAATAGTTTGCCCTATGTTTCCCATAAGTTCCCTTCAGGTACTGAAAACCTGCAATAAGGTTACTCTGAAATCTTGTCTTTTCCAGGCTGAAAAATCCCAAATCTCTCAAGCCTTTCCTCATAGGAGAGGTCTCCTTACCTCTGATCAAGGCGGCCTTCTCTGGACTTGCTCCAACAGGTCAATGTCCTTCCTGCGATGGGACCCCAGAAATATACACAGTACTCAAGGTGGAGCCTCACCACAGTGGAGGGGCAGAAACCCCTCCCTCTCATTACGCCCACGCTGCTTTGGATGTGGCCCAGGCCACATTCGGCTTTCTGGGCTTTAAGTGCACATTGATGGCTTATGTTAAGCCTTGAATCCCCCAGCACTTCCAAGTCCTTCTTGGCAGGGCTGCTCTCGATCTGTTCAGTCCCTAGCCTTTGTTGATACTGGCTGGTTTCCCTAACAGCATGGCAGCGACCCTGTGTGCCCCCACCAAAGCAGTGAGGGGGCAGCGCGAGGCTGGGCTGGGGCTGCGGGGCAGGAGGCCTGGCCCACGGCAGCAGCCCAGTATTGGGTCACGTGGCCCAAAAGCAGCAGCAGTTCCTGGTACGGAGGCTGTGGGGCACAGCACACAGCGGCGGCGTCACACCAGGCTGTGGGGCCCAGCACATACCGGCGGCGTCACACCAGGCTGTGGGGCCCAGCACACAGCGGCGGCGTTACACCAGGCTGTGGGGTCCAGCACATACCGGCGGCGTTACACCAGGCTGTGGGGCCCAGCACACGGCGGCGGCGTCACACCAGGCTGTGGGGCCCAGCACA
>VXBQ01003134.1:659801-788174 GCA_013400175.1 Phainopepla nitens
GGCCTCGCCCCGGCCGGAGCCCGCAGCCGGAGCCGAGTGCCGGCGGTCTCCCGGCGCGGGGGCGGGACGCGGGGCGGTCAGGCTGCAGCGGCAGCTGTTCGGCTGCCCTCGGGACTCCGCTGCTCCCACGGCCTGGCACCACCGCGGCTCGGCGGCGTGAGCTGCTGGCGGGCTGGCACTCTATATTGCCCTTCCCTAGGCGGAGCTTGTGCTTTATCATGGCACGGAGGGCAGCGTTGGTTGCTGAGGCTTGTATTTGAGGGAAATTGGTTTACGCCTTGGTTTTTTTTTTCAATTTTCAGGTGCGGTTTCAGCTTCTTTGCTACTAAACAAATGCAGCCCTCAATTAAAACCCAGTTGTTCCCAGTCCTGGTGGACCTGTGGATTGCACACCCTTCATCAACTAACGTGGTGCAAAGTTTTTTTGCCTGCAGGGGATGTTATCTGAGAAATGCAGCATGTAGTCCATCTGTGTTGTAAATAAGATAACTTCTCTGGGCATCTGAAATGCAGCTATTAAAGTGGGGGAAAAATTACTTGAGTAACAGATGATAACCATAGGAGGACTGGCTGAGGTCACTTGTTCTGTTCAGCCTAGGTAAGAGGAGACTGGCAGCCCTCATGAGGGGAAGAGGAGGGGTAGACACTGATCTATGTGGTGACCAGTGACAGGACCCAAGGGAATGACTTGAAGTTGTGTCAGGGGAGATTTAGGTTGAATATTGGAAAAAGATTCTTCACCCAGAGAGTGGTTGGGCAGTGGAATAGGCTCCTCAGGGAAGTGGTTACAGTTCCAGAAGAGTTTTGTCAATGCTTTCAGGTGCATGGTGGGATTATTGGGGCTGTCATGTGCAGGACTGAGAGTTGGACACTGTGATCTTTGTGAGACCCTTCCAACTCAAAACATTCTGTGATTCTGTTATGGAAAGGTAACAAGGCTAGTCATAAAAATTACTGGTTAATGTAAATGTCCTCACTCTTTAAGCTCACTACGAATTTCATTTTAGTTATTTGATTTTAAGCCAATCCAAGAAAGTTTTGAGTTATTGGAAGGCTTTCTTGAGCTTAACAGTGGAACAGGCAGATTTCCATTTGAAGTGATAACTGAATTTTCAATAACTCTCAAGTCTTATTGTGGCTGCATCTACCATGATTTTTCTATAGTGCCAGTTTCTGTCCATCTTTATGATGTTCTCCTACTGATCATTCTGCTGTGTTCACTACAGCTGTTACACTCTTGATACATTTACTAGTATGGTATCATTTTTGTTGTTTCTATGTGAGTGCTTTTAAATCATAACTTAAAAAAAAAAGAGGTTATAAATGGCTTTTAATAAAAGCTTTTAATGAAGTTAGGTGTTTTTAAGCCTAACTGCCATGATGAATGTGGCTAAAATAGTGCTTTTAAAACAGTTACTTCATGAGAAACTTATTGCTGTTTTGGGCAATGAGCTCTCATTTTTTAATCTGTCCTGTATCAGGTTTTTAGTTCATCACTTTTCTAGTAACTGTAATAGTGTTCCAGGGACTTGTGTTTTTGCAAGTTGTTGCTTACTTATGCCTGCCTAATGAAATTCCATGGCTGTGCTTAGTTTTAGATGGGCAGTTGCTTTTTAAAGCAGTATCTTTAAAGCAATATCTATTATTTTTAACATGTTTTAAAGACCTTGCTTATGGTTTTGATACTTTACCTTACAATACTGGTTTCAACACTTTCTTTGAGTCTTTGCATACAGCATTGCATTGGAGTTTTGGCCCTCTCAAATCCATGGACTACCTTTAAAGAAATGTGTGTATAAACATGAATATATGCTTATACATATGAAAAAATGAGGAAGATAAAGTCTGTTGTCTGTTTACTTTTCTTACACTGGTGTCTACACCACCACTGGGAAATATTTGAGCAGAGGGGGAAGGATTCACTGTTGGTTTTGTCTTTGAGAGCAACTGCTAGCAGGATTCCTAGAATACATTTTGTGCGTAGTGTAGTTAAAGAAGCTAAAAATTTGGAAGCTATTTGTACTCTAAAAATGGATGTAGATGTTTCCTTTGGCAGTGGAGACCACTTGCAGGAGCTGTTCCTGGACACACAGTTATCCTGTACTGCGGTTTTGATTGTTCAGGCTACAGATTTTTGACCTCTCAGTTGTGCCAATGAAACTGTTACTAGGCCAGGTTATTTTTACCTTGCCCTGCTTCACACCATAGTTCTGTGCAAAGTTTGCTGGCACAACTGAGGAAGCAGTGCAGGAGCAGGGCAGGAACTCATTAGGCCAGCTTTCTTCCTAGGGAAAAAAGAAGTCAGTGAAAGTTTGGCTTCAAATTATAGCCTTGAAAAAAAAAATAGGTTAAAAGATGTGAAATTAATCCTGATACTTGCCTTTTAAAAGATGCTCTGCATTTTGAGTCCCCTTTAAGAGTATCTTAATGTATATATAGTGATGCATAAAATGAAATAGCCGTAAGAGTTATCACCAGTTGCTGTCACTATCTAAAAGCCCATGGCTATATATTCTCAAATTTCTTTTAACTGTATTTAAGAGAAAAAAATCAGCTCTGTTTTAGTGGAAGTGAGGTTATCACATGTATCTTGTTGGAATTCTGCTAACATATCATTGCTTGTGCCTATTTTGTGGTTTTAGTATAAATTGCATTGTATCCTCTGAGCACATTTTATAATTTATTACTTTTTTCCCTGAGGTCAAGTAAAACTAAACTCTCAAAATAAAAACACTTTTCATTGATGTTGTCTGTTCCATAAAAGAAGTCTCTGAAATAGTAATTGATTTTACCTCAAAGTCTATAAAACTTTGCCTCTGTGTTATTAAAAAAAGTCTTCTAAAGAATGTCCTACCAACAAGAAAAAGTTATAGAGTTAGGCTTGATTCTCTTTCCAAGACCTGGCATGTGTTCCCTGTCATCTCTGTCAAGTGGAAAATCATTTTTGAGTCTTCCTCTTTCTCCTCGGTACAAGAATTTAGTTTAGTATCCTGTTCTCTTGTTTCCTAGCACCATGTCTGACTTCAGCACCCTAAGCTGATGGAGGAAGCAAAGGAGGAGTTTAGCTTTGCTACTTTATTTCATCTCAAGACTAAGTGTCTCAGGAGCTAAGGCCAGCAGCCTTATTGTCATACAAGGAGAGGATGATTGTCTGCTCCCTGTGATAAGCTGTTACAGACTAACTATTTCTGCAGTCTTGTTAGATTCTTTACATCTTTGTGTAAAGAAATAGCAGAGTTTCTTATTTAGTTTGTTGTTCAGAAATACTTTCAAGATTATGTTAAATAATGTTAAAAGAAAGAAGAAAACTTTATTGGCCATCTTTGTTGATTCAAAAAGCATATAAAACCAATTGTGATAAGAGATGCTGATGTAAATTTGATTAATTCCAAAAGGCACATATTTTTCATTACTACTCTTGTGCACGACTTTTTTTACTGCAAGAAAACATCTACAGGCATGAAGGACTCCATCTAATGAGATCTATGCAAAATTTTTATCAAGGCTTAATTGATAATGCAAACAGTATGCAGTGCATTGTAGGCATGGCTTGGGGATTTTGCTGTTGTGGAGTTTCTTTGTTTGAAGCATTTTTTTGTGGGTGATTGTTTTGTGGGTTTTTGGGAATTTTGTGTAGGTTTTGTTGGGGTTTAAAGAAAATGTGACTGTATGGGAAGCCCTGGCAAAATCTTAGAAAATTTGGTAGGCTGTGGGTTTGGGTGTGGCTTTGTTTTGTTTGTGTTGGATTTTTTAAGATGCAAAGAGAATAAAGCTGTAATCAGTGTTTCACTAACTCAGTTACGTGCTTTGTAGAAGGCCCTTCACATTTCTTGTGAATCACTTGCCTGGTCTAGGAGTATTTTTTAAAAGGTATCTTGCACTGTGGTGTCAGAGGCTTTCTGTGATAGTTACTGGTGTATTGTACAAAAACAGCTTAAATTCTGTGGAGGATATTGTTGGTCTTTTCTCTTTAATAGCAAAGATGAGCATGCAAGTAATTGTCAGAACAGGGATGTGGTATCAGTCTTTGAAGATTTCCTGTATTAGATCATGTTTGGTCTATAAAGAACATGGAGAGAGGGAGACCATTCTGTGGGAATTATTGACAACTGCAGTATTCCTGACTGAACAGTGAAGTATTTCATGAAAGTACTGAATGTTTTGGTATGTGTGTTTTTTGGGTTATTTTACTGTCTAGTCTCAAGATGGCAGAATTATTTATGGAATGTGAAGAAGAGGAGCTAGAACCCTGGCAAAAGAGAGTGAGAGAAGTGGAAGAGGATGATGAAGACGATGATGATGAGCCAATCTTTGTTGGGGAAATCTCCAGCTCAAAGCCAGCTACTACGTGTAAGACAACACTTTTCCATAATTTAAAACAGAGCTTTCAGGGTATAGAAAGTTAAACTTAGTTTGAAAGTATAGAACTCTTAATAGTACGACTTAAGAAATTTTACATCTTAAAGCTGTATGCCTCTGTCTTACTGAAAATCATAAGAAATTCTGTCTGAAACCCCAGGTTTGCCCAGCTCAGGTTACCTCTAACCTTAAATCTCTGAGGTCAGAATAAGGACAGAAGGTTTTAGCATTAGTGACCGAGTTTAAAAGCCATTATATATAAGGCTGAAATTATGCATACAGTTGCTTACAGTGTACTTAATATTTAGTTATATATTTGGGTGTGTCTCCCTACTAAAAGAATGTGCATGAATTTAAGTCTTCCTGTTAAGTCTTCCTTTTTTTTTCTCCCTTTATTTTATATGTTGGTGAACGTAATTCTGACAAAACCAAGGTAAGTGTCTACAATAAAAGCGCAATCTGGAAAGTGATTAATGTGAAAACACTGAAAGCCTGTCTGTCAAGTAGGAGGTTTTTACTGATAAATTTACCTGTTGTTTGTGAAATAGGGAGGTTTTTTTCATCAAGTTCCTTAGTTTTCTCCTAAATGCAGGCCGTGCAAGGAGTGAGGTTAGGTGGCAGGAGGTGTGTCAGGTTTCTGTGTTTTTCCTTTGCTTGGGCTTTGGCAGGTAAGTAAAGAAGACCTTTCTTTTGTTGTTATTTTAATTAACTTTAGTAATGAAACTTTTTTGTGTACCCATCTTGTAGTCAATTTTTAAGAGCTGTGACTTAAGGTCTCCCTAGCAGTCACATACCCAAGACTTTGCCTGGTGAGGTTTACTACTCGCAGTTTCTGCCTCATCTCTGCTTGTGTCCAGGATTTCCTTAGTAGTTTTCTGGAGGTGTATAATTTGCAGTGAAAGATCTCAAGACAAAATGTTACACCAGGCTGTCTGTCACATTCTGCTGCATGGATTTCAGAGCTGTTATTAACTGTTCAGTCATTTGAGTTCATAGTACTTTCGTATTGCATCTATTACTTTTTTGCTCACTAGGATAGTAAGTTTAAGGCTTCTTACACTAGGTTAAAGACATGGAAAAAATATTTTAAATAGGAAAAGAATACTGAATCTGATATTTAAGTACTCTCACCCAAAAATATTTTTTAAGAGTAAATATTTTAAAAATGCTCTGGATACTCTGAAAATTTTGAAGAATATTTTAAAAGTACTCTTAAGTTTTCTGCAGTTACCAACTTGTAGAATGTCTGAAAATTATGCTTATTGTTTTCTGGAAGCTCCAGAGACCTCAGGATGCTGTTGGTCATTGGCAGTAGGTCACGACATAGAACAACTATCAAGGCACTAGCCTTAATAAGGCTATATATATTTGTATATAATGATAAAGTTGTTTGGAACAACAAATATGCCAAGTTTGATTGCGAATTTTTGTAGCCTCAAGATTTTTTTGTAGTCAAAGGATAGAAATAATTCAGGTGGAAGCTATAATTTTGGTATGATTCTGTGAACTTCAAGAACTTTGGTAAAAGAGACTTAAAATGTTTGCTTCTTATTCTAGTGCTGTCCATACTCGGTCCTGACACAAGTAAAATCACTTATGGTATAACTTGTTACTTTATCTTTTTTCCTTCCCTTTCCTCAACTTTTCTCTTTTTAATCTTCTACTTCACTATCAAAAACAGCTATGGAAGAATGACCTCAGTTCTTCTCTGGCTTGTAAGTAGTACTACCTGGCAGTAGTCAGGCTTCAGTTTGTTATCGGTGATAGGCGAGATACCATGAGCTCAGCTTTGCTTATCACTGTTTAGTTTGCACCTGATCACATGAAAAATTGATGACAAATAGAAGCTCACATATAGGTCTTAAGTTTTCTGAAAGGTGTAGTTTCTACAATTCATTGCATTTCCTTAACCTTTTCCTGACAGTCCAATTACTAGCTTTTGTACAGACTGTGTGGAAAACTTGAAGGAAATAGTTAAAACCCCAACTTTGAAGTGCTGTTAAAGAGTTGTGTAGAGTCAGGTGTCCCTTCTGGTGTACTGGAGGGTTATTTTGGCTGAGATGAAAAGTAGTTCACACTTTGTTCCCTTTACCTTTTTCTGCAATTGCTCATTTTTCCTACAGTTACCACTTACTGTCCTTGCTTCCTTTTTCATAACGATACAAACCTGTAATTTGTTACTGCTTTAAAATGTTATTCTGCATGTCCGCATGCTTGTGCTTCAGCGTTGTTTTACCTAAACAGGACAATAACACTGATGGAAGAGGGGAAGTGCACATCAGGTCTATGATGAAACAGTTGAGTCATGTAAATGTAGTTTGTAATTTCAATTAACTGGCTCCCTGAAATGTTCTTTTTAAAAGCAGTAAAATCTACCTTTGTTATTTAGGATATTTGCACATCCGGCTGTCTTGACTATGCTTTGTGAGACGTAACTTTTAGAATAGTTTTTATTTTGTAGCTAGATGATGCATTAGTTTAATTGCGCTCTGGAATTCATGTATGAGGTATAGATTTGTTAATCACACAATGTATGTGTTCAGCTAAATACCGAAATAATTTAATCCTTGGTTGCAGTTACTGTTACATTGGAGTAAAAATAGTATTACTATTACAGGACCAAATTTCGTCATATCTTAAAAAATGCAAACCTGCTTAAATCTGTTGGTTGCAGCTGCTTTTTTTATTAGTGTGATATGAATGCAGGTGGCAGGTTGAAAGCTGTGATCTTCTGAACTCTACTGCTATTAGATTTATTTATCAACTAGAGAAGTGTCTACTAATGAACCATTGTTGGTGGAAATAGCCTTAAGGCTATTAAACACAATGTGTAGATACTCTGCGATCTGTTGTTTGAGAACCTGATGTGTTTTGATCCTGGTTTGAGAAGTTACTTGAAGCCTTGTGGGTTAGATATTGGAGAATCAATCTAATTTCATATGCATATTTCCACAGGTCAGAGCAAGCAACTTGTCAGCAACACTAATGGAATTGAGAATCGGGGAGGAGAAAAGTATTTTGATTTGATTAATATTTTTGTAACTTTCTGAAATTAGAAACCCCAGACTAAGGCATAAAAGGTTGGGGAGTATCAGTGGCATTAGTTAGAGAGTAAATGTAGAAAGCACATGTGCTCCTGCTGAGCTAGAACTCTGGACACAGACTACCCTTTAGGATATGTAAGAAAATCA
The DNA here is from genome assembly GCA_013400175.1 of Phainopepla nitens. NCBI lineage: Eukaryota > Metazoa > Chordata > Aves > Passeriformes > Bombycillidae > Phainopepla > Phainopepla nitens. The sequence goes on from VXBQ01003134.1 coordinate 667,352, forward strand.
GTGCTCCTGTAATGTAATTCTAATATGACTCCTTTCGTTGCTGATCTGTTGATTTTCCTTTCACATTGGAAGATGGATATCATGAAGTATAAAATCCAGTTTGTAAGTGCTGTATTTTGCTAATAGAGAAGCAAATGATGTTATTACTGGTTTAGAAAATATGCTTGCTTTAATGTAGAGCAGTTCTAGTATTTGGGAAACATTATATGTGAGAGACATAAATAAATGCACTATAATCAGCAAATTTAAACGTTAATGAAATGTCCTTTTTGTTGTTGTTTGTACTCTTACATGTGTGTTAATCTATCTCCAAGAAAATAATTACTGAGATTCTTAAGTGAACTAGCTTAACCACAGAAGAGTGGAAGAACATATCCTAATTTGTTCAAGTTACATTTGGTTTTGCCAGGTTTTTGTTTTAGAAATAATATTTTAATTTATAAGCCAAATCCTAATTGGTTTAATTAGTGTATATGAATGCAGCTTTTAAAGTTGAAAAAGATGAAGCTATTAATTTATTTGGAATTAAGATAAATGTAACTTTTGACAGATATATTGAACAGAGTCAACTTCAGCTCACCACGAAGGGGGATACAGAATGGTGCACCCAGTAGAGGTACTTTATTGTCCTAATATGGTAATTAACAAAAAATCCAAAACACTTATGAAACATTTGACTGCAAAATCACATGAAGATAACTTTGGAATCCTTTGCAACAGGTACAGTCGCTACATTCAAGTCTGAGAGTCAGCATTATGCGACGCCTGCCTCCAGCCCCGCTGCTGTGCCTGCCCCATCAGTCTTTCAGACTGTGCCCAGACCTGTGACCAGCTCAGTGGCAGCTCAGCCCTTGGCTGTAGCTGTGAATGTTTCAGGAACTTCACAAACACTGCAGAGACCAATTGCTGGATGTTTGTCAACACAGCAGATGCCTGGGTCAAGTTCTGGGATAACACAGCCTGTTAGCAGACCTGTAACCCTTTCAGTGACAACACAGCCAGTATCAAGGAATACCACAGTTCCTGTAGTGGCTCAGCCCGTATCCAGGCCAGAGACTACTGCAGCAGCACAACCTGTAATACTCAATCAGGTAAATCTTTATTCGTTGAAAACATGAGAGGTATGATTACTTTTAAATAAATTAATGAAGAACATACTGATTCAGTCTAGTGCTTTAAAGATCTGGACTAGATTATAGACTGGCATTATATAAGCTGTAAAGATTCCAGGACTATAACCTTGCACTAGTAAATTAAAATACATATTTGGAAATACTGATTTGGAAGACTCAAAGATGATTAGTTTAGTAAAATGGCATTAAATGAAAATCCTAGACACTAGAGAAATTAGTACTGTTTAGATTCTTTATGTTCTGTGGAGAAATAATGCAAATTCATTCTCTAAATTTTGTAGATGTCTTTGCTCGGAGATGAGTCCTCTGCATTGATAAATTACATTTTTAAATATCTTGCATTTAGTGTGTAAAGCACCTTTGTGGATTTTCCACCTGTTTTTTACAGTGCCTTGCCTTGGGATTTTTGATTCTTAAGAGAATGCTGTAGTAGTAGTTCCTTAGTGGGCTTTTCTTTTTCATTCATGTGCCACATGAATGAAAGCATTGTGAAACAATAGTATAGTAAAGAAGTTGAAACAACCAAAAGTTGCAAGATCTGCCGGTGAAGCAATTTGGCAACATACTTGTTTTGCTTGAAAAGCCTAAGGGAATTGTGCAGGTAGGTCATGTGTCATAGACCTTCCTGGGTTGCCACAGAACTCCAAAATGTTGTCATGAGTTTCGTTGCCTTATCTGTTAGGCATATGTGAGAGAGAAAGACTGAGGATTAAAATTCCATATTTGTATGAGGTAAACTATGATGCAATACCTTTATTGAAAATAATTTTTGCTGAAACTCTGATAGACCATGTACCTATAGTATTAGCTGATATTGTCAGGTTAAAATGAAGCCTGACAGTATGCACCATCTCCAGTGTGTGTGCAAGTACACATACCTGAGGTTGTTTCAGTTGTTAGTCGTTTGGTGTAAATAAAAATCATACTGCCTAATGGATTCTGCATTTGCTGAGCAGGGCAATCAGTCTGAATGAACAGAGTTAGGCCATTAAAACATGAGGATTGGAATTGGGAGTTCTTTGTAAGATTTTTGGCTCAATAATTGCTGATTAGAGGCTGTATTTTAAGAAAAACAGAATTAAAACAAAGCAGTGTAATCATTGCCTATCAATTGGCTAGCTGAATCTTTGGCAAATTCACTAGGAAAAATACTCATATTTTCTAATTTTGAGTCTTCAGCAGTTGATTGATTTTTTTTGCAGAGAGAAATTGTGGGTGTGTCTGGTGAAGCAAGGTAGCTAAATTAGTCTGTCACTGTTAAGAAGGCCTAAGAAACTATGTAATTGAAGTCCAGATATCAGTAGGATATGTAGGTTGCTTCTTTAGTCATCTTTCTTTGTGAAGCAGGACAGATTAATGGAGAAAGGTTTGCTGCTTTATGTGATGTATACACATATTTCAAGTCTGTGAAGTTTTTTATAAGTTTACTGATCACATAGTATGCCTTATTAAATCCTCCAAAGGTATACTAGTATGTCCTGCAGAATCTTTTGCAAAAGAAAGCTCTCTCCTTTACTTCCCTCACACACACAGGCTCATGTTATGATAGACAAAGCTGGTAGGGACCTCTACATTGTTTTTATGGCAAACCTCCAAGTAAACAGAGCAAGGAAAGCTGAACTTTTCCCTGGAGTATACGTAAGCTGATCAAGACAGTGATTTCCTTTAAAGAAAGCATACAGAGTGCACTTCTTTTTGTGAGACTTCTCATTCGTTTAATTTATGTTAGAGATGAGGCTTTAGTTAAGTATTTATAGTGTTACTTTGTCAAAATCTGCAGGTTGTTTTTCCATGTCAGAGTAGAGAAGCAGCTATTTGAAGAAGTTGCAGAGTGAAATGGAAAATGTTCTCTAACCATGTATTAATTAGTTCTGTCTATTCCAGGTTAGACTGACATGCTTTAGAAAGTAATGCATCCTTACCTGATATATCCAGTGCAGATTCTGTGGTCTCTTAAAGCTTCCACTGTTTGTTGAAGTTATGGTCTTATACGGTTTCTTTGCAGTGTTGACATTTTGATCCTGGTTTTCATGAGCCCTTAATTTTTTTAAGGTATCTTACGTGTAACATCCTGTTCTTTGGATGCTAAGAAATTCTTGAATACCTTTAAGAAGAGTTTTCTGTTCGTGGTTTTTTTCCTTGCTTAAGACATCGTGAATCTTCCATCTCTTCAACTTAACTTTTCTAGATTCAGAACTGTATTTTCAGTTTCAGCATTATCTCAAAATTGTTTTCTTGTTTATATTGTTATTACCACTTGATGATGTTACACTGTTATGGAGGAAGAAGCTTGTCTGATGTGCCTTTTTTTTAGAGAGGTACTATGATTTAGTGTCTTGGGCAAAGTTTTGTGATTTTTAATCACTCCTGCCACATGATATCATTCACTGTTGTTAGTGTTAAGTGAGTACTACCTGTATTTTGGCTCATGTCCTTAGTCTGAATTTTCTTCGTTTAAGAGCTCCTTAGGGTTTTTGGACTCCTCAGCCACTCCTCACCTCAGTGATTCCTCAGTGTTTATTTCACTGGAGGCTGCTGTTTCACAGTGATGATTTTCTGCCTTGGGCTTTCTGTGACATTTTTGTTCACACATTTTCTGTTTCTTCCCAACTTGATTCTTCGTAAGTGGCAAAGGCTTCAAGTAAGTTTTTCTGGGAGGTGTTTGACATTTGGATCTTCAGCTTCCAGGTGTTGAAAGTTACCTTTGAAAATACCGTGTTGTGAAGATCTCTGAGGTATAACTAGACACGGACAGGACCCCTTTTTGGCTGAATGTCCTTCAAGTGTGCCTTTGCACTCTAAATACAGTGCAATATTTTTTAATCTCAGGATGTCAAAAGATTTTTTTTCTGTGGGACCTGGTTGCTTTTGATCGTCTACTGGTTTGAAACACCTATCTCCTCAATTTCTCAATAGGTCTATAATTTGTCTCTTGTCAATATTTGGTATTCCAGTTTTATCATTGAAATAGCCCTTTCCAATCATGAGCTTGATTCGCTGACTTCCTAAGTCAGTCAGTCAATTTCTTGTGTTTCTGTACTACATGCTGTGTACTAACTGCTGTGCAGTTCCGGAAATTCAGAGTTGATTTTTATTTCAGTCATAGAGTTTACAGCAATTTTAATTCAGTCAGAGCTACTGTTGTGTTTCATAGCATAGGACTAGCCTCTTCTTTAAGAAAAATTTGTCCTTAGCAGTGACGTTGTTCTGTAATCCAGTGCTCAAAATGCTCTCCACTAAGCCACAGCCAATTCTGCCTTTACCTTACTTACTAGGCACTTTGCTCAGTCAGTGTGACTTGGGTTCTGGTTGTTCCTGGGTAAATTTTAAGAGAACAAAAGTCCAGTACTATGCCTTGGAATTTTTCAGGGTGGGTCTAGTTACCAGTTCCCATAGTTGAATGGGTTCCCACAGGCTTCCACAGTTGAAAATGTAGGATGCAGACTATGAACCCAATATTGTCAGTAGTCTCTTAGAAAACTAAAAGTAGTGGTGTAATACTTCTCTTCACTTGATCCCTAGGAAATTAACTTACAAAGATGTAGAGTTTTGCCTTTCTGCATGTGAGAGCACCTATACATGTTAGTTTGATTTATTTTTTGTTTCATCAATGTGGTAAAGCTGTTTTGTTTTCTTTTTTAAACATTTTTGTTTTCTAAAGCATTGGACAATATTGGGGTTTGTATGTAAAATGACAGAGCTAAATTACGTTAAAATAATACCTGTCAACAGGAAAGGACTTTTTGAAAATTAGGCAATGAACTTTTCAGTGTATCTATTTTTACATTTTTTTGCTTGCTAGATATGTTTAGTATATACTGGGGAGATGTAACCATGCCATCAAAATACCCAAAATGTGATCTTGTTAAAAATCAAAATATTAGCGGGACATAAAAACAAAGATACTACAGACTAGTAAGAGATGCAGTGTTTGTATGTAGCTGTTGTATTGGTCACATTTCAAATAGAAATGGTGTGCTTAGGGCTCTGCACTCAGAGCCTGCCACAGGTTTATCCCCTGAGCATTAGTTGTGCTGGAAGTGTGGCCTGCAGCCTGAGGTGCTTTGCTGTCCTTTCACTGGCTCTTCTTAAACTCTTGTGACTACACTAACACCGGCTCTAATGTCACTGCAGCTCACGTAGCTGTTACTCATAGCAAATACAGCACAGAAACTCACTAAGTAGTTCCACAACTACTCCTGAACCTCTGTCTTTAATTTGGTTAGAGTGGATTAGGTGGCTCTCCAGAAGAAAGAGTGGCTCTTTATTAAGGTTTTGAAGGGTCTTCATTTAAGGAGATGTACAATAAAAAGGCAAGATGGAGAGCAGCATCTTCCTTTTTGTTCTGATATTTAGGAATTCTAAATCAGATTATCATACCTGTTTATGTACTTGTGCTGCTTTAGATTTCTTTCTATTACGTTTGGTTTACATGGTGGTGGTTAAAGATGTGGTAACTTCCACAGGGATGTTTTCCAATAAGTAGCACAAGTTTGTGAGCTTGATCTTTTCAGCAAAATGTATTTTATCATTTGTCTCATGGATACACTGATGACAAAGTCTCTGTATGTGTATTAGGTGGCTTTTAAAATTTGTTTTTTTTATTTTAGGAAGACGACCCTACTTTTGTCAATTTTTTTTATTCTTTTGTTCCACAATACAGCTTGATGAAGTGTAACCATTTGAATTATTTCAGAGTTGAAATTGCCAATACTTTCTATCTTTGTGTTAAAATTAAACCTAATTCTATTACGTTTTTTCTTAACTGCTTATTGCTATTCCTGAAAATATTTCATATTTCAGGTTGTGCTAGGGTGAATAGCATATTAAAATGTGACCAGTATTGATGAATAGTGAAAAATGTGTCTCCTACCTCACTCTTAACTTGGGATATTTGTTAAGACAATGAAATTTCATGTTTCTTTTTCCTCCAAATGTTACCTGTTATAGTAACAGAGGAACTGTTACTACTGTTACAGATCAGTGGAACTGGTTTGTTTTTTTTAACAGTTTTCAGTGCTGGAGACAAGAAATGTGGACTACTTAATTTTTTAGATTATATGTACTAAAGGGCAGGCCTTCTAAACTGAAGGGTAAAAGAATACCTGTACTTGGAGATGCACAAAACTTAATTAAACAGGGTGCTGGGAAATATAAATTAACTTTAGGGTTAGCGGGGCTTTGAAAAGAGGGTTTGATGATATTATTTTTGGAAATACTTCCAAAGTCACTCTACATAAAAGTAAAAAAACGCTTGATGATATCAGGAGTTAATGCCCTTCCCAGTCAAGGTGCTATAGATACCCCCTACTTCCATTAAAGCTTGAGCACTTAGAATTTGATCATAATACCATCTTGCTTTGAGAAGCTTCTACTTGCTACAAGTTTGTGCTACTTTTGAGTTCTGGTTTTTGATCTTTTAAGATGCAGCAAGATGTTATGCAGGAGTAACAGGCAAATGCCTGAGTTCAGGTTGAAGGAAGAAAGTATCTGGATTTTTTGAAAAACAATCAAGTATAATTTGGAGCATCATCTGACTTTTTTGAACAAAAGCATTTACAATCAGCAATTCAAACAGATTAGTGATGTTTCGTGAAATGGTCTTTCCCAGGTCTTAGGCTTGTTTTTACTCTTCTGAATACACAGCTATAAAAACTAACAAGCACTGATGAGAATTGCAACCTTATAAAAATGTCAAAAGAAACTATTTTGGGGTGATTGTAATGAAGTTGATTTTCAGCTGAGTACTTCTGAGTACTTTAAAGCAATCATATGTTTTTAAAATAAACCCTTTGAAGCCTGCAAGTAAAAATATTAAACCTCCAATTTTTTTTCCCCTCTTGAAAATATCTTATTAGGATTATATTATGGATTCTCCACCAGATGCACCAGATAATACATCTGGTATACTGTTTGGTGTGAGACAGAACTCGGGAGTTCCACAGTACCAGACTGGGCCAGCAGTGAATGTAACAGGTGGGTATAACTGTAGTCGTTGATAAGAGAAAGAAACAACCTAATATCATTTATCTCAAGTGCAGGTCTTTGGGTGATAACTTTAAATAGGATTTCTAGAGTAGCTTCTTTTTTCTTCCCCCTGTACATAACACTGTATAATGTTTAATGAAATAAACTTTGGAGTCTTGTGTTGTCAGACATTACTTTTCAGTGTATTAGACTGACTATAAAATCAGCTGATGTCTTCTTATAATGCTCATTTAGCTGGGAAGAAGCATTGTCAGATCCACTGACAGTGGATCTTTACTGACAGGTAAAGGTTTGTTTTCAGTATACTTATCGCTCTTTGGCCAGTGGGAATAGGAAAAGAGGGGCTGTGAACAGTACCTGAAGAACAGAGTCTGCTGGATGGATTCCCTGTGGTGATCACCTTGGTTTTCTGACTGCTATATGCAGGAGTTGGAGTAGATGAAGTCTAGTGAAGTAGTAGTAGTGAAGTCTAAGCAGGGAAATGGCAGGTTGCTAATGGACACCAACCAAGCATCTTCTTAGGCTGCTACATAGATGATGGTGTTGGGCAAATGGCATTGGTAACCCTTCCATGCTGAGGGGATGAATGTAAAATGTAGTTTGCTTTCTGAGAATATTGTGAGGACATTGTCACACAAACTTCACCCACTTGGAGGAACAAGAAGTTGCTGTGACCGAAAGACCTGGTGTGTGGAGTTGACTGGACTACATCCAGGAATCCAGAGCTCCAGATTGATGGGAGGTGTTGGTGCAGGACAGTGCACTGAGAGGCCTGAAGCAATTTAGCTTGCATGTGCCTATTCTGTTATCACAGTACATTTGGTGCTTTTACTCTAGGTTGCTATTTCTGATCTCTTTTTCCATCATTTGTAAAATGAGGCCCAGCCGGCACAGATGCACAGAACAGCATTAAGGTTTTTACAGGGGTATTGTGTGTTCAGAAACCTGTCAGCAAGGTGATGCCATAGCCAGTACACTTAGCTCCTTTCTTGCCCTCGTGGATGTGGTACACTGGAATATTGTGTGTATGAGCATAGCCAACACCTGGGTGATGGCTACAAAATGTTCACTAATAGCACCAAGTAACCAAACAAGAATTGTTTGGCTGCTGCTTTTCCCTCCTGTCCTGAGTACTTGGAGTCCCTGTGACCTGCTGTGTATAGAATTGGACAAACTAGCCTGGAATGTGGGTGATTCAAAGAATTCTTGTGTCCACACTCCAGCTGAGAGGGGCACTTTAATGATAAAAGGTGTCAATCTGTTTTACACCACCAAGATATTAAATGATACTTGGAGTTGTTATGATTTATTTTCAAAATAATCCTAATTGTTTTTTACGTGAACAAACAACAGAACTAAAATGGAAATCTTTGTGTATTCTCCTAGTATTATTATAGTTCTTCTGGAAGAGAATTTACTAATCAGAGTTGTATAAGCTAAGACTACTCAGCTTTATAAATATATAAAAGAGTTTTCAAAATTTTTATCACAGATGTGTTAAGCTTTTAAAATTGGAATTATGAACAGGTTTTTTAACATATGAAAATAGTCCTTGTTTTCAAATTGGGTTTTCTGCAGTCAAATAAAATATTTCACTGAAGATCCTTGTAAACTCAGTCAGACCTTGTCTTTTCCCTGGCCCTCATTGCACAGCTACACATAGTTTAATACACAGCAGCAGCAGTTCCTGCTTTAGGTTGATGGCTAGGTGCTCAAATAGCCTCAGTGATACAGAGGAATGCGAAGGTCATACCAGCTCTGTGGAAACCTTTGCTGAGCTATATGCATGTCAGTGTAAGCAGCTCACATAGCTAACACGGTGAGTATAAGTAGATTAAAACCCCCTAGGAAGCAGTAGCATCTAATTAATAACCTGATCATTTTGTGAATGTGTGAATGAGCCTTAGGCAAACAATGCATAGAGTGAGAGTTTGGAGCTTAATATGTTTATTTATGTCAAAAAGAAGGAAAGGTGTACTACAAAGGAGAATGTTAGGATGTTTAGGTATCTGTATATCAAGTGAATTGTTTTCTCATGTATGAAGCACAGTGTGGCAAATTCTCCCCCATGTTCATCAGCATTCCCTGCTGGGAGTCTGCCTGTGTGCATTGGATGGGGAGATTCTCCAGACTGTTGGCTAAGTTTACACAGTTCCCACTGAGTAAACACAACTGTGGGTGCCAAAACTATGGTTTTGTTTCTTCTTAGAAGTTTGAATAATTTGTTGTGACACAAGGTATCTCTACGTGATGAGCTTGTTGCACCCTGAGAAGTCATTGGAGCAGCTGTGACATTGTTGGGGGAGTATACCAGCGTGTCCTTAGCTTAGATCATTGTGTCCAGAACTGAAGTGTTTGACGTGTTTTATTATAGTCTTAAGACTATTTGCAGTTTGTCATTGTGAGAGGTTTACAAGACCTGTGCTGGTGCTTCAGACTTCTTGGTTTGTAGCTCTGTCTTTCAGGTCTACTTGAGGACTGATCTCTGTATTGAGTTCATATCATCAAGGGTAATCTTACAGTGGCAGAGACGTGACAAGATGGAGCTGAGTGTTTATGGGCATGTTCAGCCACTGAACCTCCCAATTTCAAAGTAGTTGGGGGATTTTTTTTGTTGTGGGATGTTTTGGGGGTTTTTTTGGTGGGGGTTTTTAGTTTGGTTTTTTTGTGGATTTTTATTTTGTTGGAGTTTTTTTGTTTGTTTGTGTTTTTGTTTATTTTTGTTGTGATTTGTTTCATTTGGTTTTTTGGGTTTTTTTTATTAGTTTATTTTCAATGATTTTCTTCAGAAGAAATACTGCAAACCATAAGGACATGGGCTGTTCTTTCAGAAGAGAACAGATAATGTCCTGTGCTTGGTCATTAGAAGTTACAACATTTTTTTCATTTTTCATGCAAACTGAAGTTTACAGAGTTGTATAACAAACTAAAACAACATTAACACAGAACCAGAAAAAAATGAGAAGTGTTTTTTATCATAAGCACAGACCTTGTCCCAAATAGTGGGAATTACAGAAACCAGCTGCTTAGCTTAACTTTATTACTGTGAACTCACCTTGTCTCAGATTAGAGTGGGTCAAGGTATGAAAAGTAGGCCAAATGAATTCAGGTGGCCATAGTATGCTTTACTGGGGTTTCAGAGGTGGGTCTGTATTTCTTGCATTTACCCTTTCCTGCTTCATTAGCTTGGGCCTTCAGTCTGAGTTGGATGTTTTCTTAACTTCAGTATGGCATATTAGTTTAGGAGAATCTTAAAACTGCTTTGTGACTATAAATTAAAAAACCTCTTTTTTTTTTCCCCATAGTAATTAGAACACATTAGTGATGACTGCAATATAAAGTGCTGTAGGTCTAAATGAGAGTGATTTTGTATCTAAACCTCCTGCTACTTCTGAAGGTGACAGTGTAACTCCAAAACAGGCCAGGCTTAATGAGGTTGGTGCTAGAAGCACCTTGGCAGCTTGACCTACAAGTAACTGTCCTGCAGGTACACAGGCACAAAATGGATCTTCAAATGGTAGGAGGATGGACTGGTCTAGCTGGCAGTCCTGCCTCTGTCATGGAAAAAGCTAACACATCTGTAGTGTTTCAGTTGGTCAGTGTTTTTAATGCTCTTAAGGCAGTGTATGTAAGTTACTTAGTGTAAGTAAGAAACTACTATGCTGTAAAAATAGCTATGCAAGGAGATATTTACCTTTACAAATTAATTTTCCTGAGGTTATTACCTATTCAAATTTTAGATTTTTATTGTTTAGTAGGTAGGTTTGAATTCTGTAGAGCAATAATTAGTCATTCAAAGACAGATAAGAAAAATAAATGCCACTGACTTCATTCTCTTAATTCAGGTTTTCTATGTTAAAGAAGGGAGTAGGGGGTTGAAACTTCAACACAACCAACCAGAAAATCAAGACTGAAATAATTCTTGACTTAATTCTGTGACTGCTGAATTTATGAACTAATTCTGACTAGATGGAGGGAAAAAAATCATTTTAGCAATGCCAGACAAGGCAGTAACAACTTAGATTGTGGAATCCCCATCCTTGGAGATATTCAGAAGTTGACTGGACATAGCTCTGAGCATAAGATTAGACTTGTTTTGAGTGGGAAACTGCACAAAACTGCCTCTAAAGGTGCAGCCTAATTTATTTTGTGATTCTGTACTTTGACTAATTATTGCAAAGTGTGTTTTGCAGTTTTCCCTTTTTTTTTAATTCCGGCAGTGTTTCTGTACAGTCCCTCTGGGAGGGAGATGGTCTATTTCAAAGAAAGGATGGTATTGGAAAGATTTTTCCTTCCCTGCAAGAAGAGAGCTAGTCTGGCTGTTTCAGAGTATTAAATATTAGGTGCATTTTTGGCCTGAACCAAAAGATGCTTTCTGGTGATTGCAATAGGCCAGGATTTATTCTTGACTTTGAGACATTTAAAGACATCCATGTTAAAATGATTGTTTGGAATCATTTCCAATTTGGGTTTTTTTGCATGTCTTATTTAGAGCTCATTTGCTCTTTCCAGCAGCCAGAAGGATGTGAATATAACATGAACATTGCAGCAAAAAAATTTCCTCCACCCTCTTTTGAGTGAAATAGATATTGTGCTGCAGCCTATTGTAAAAAAAAGATAACTGAAGGATCTTGCTAAATTCGGTAAAAAAAGTAGTACATCATATTCATGAAAAGCCTTATTTTGCTGAGTTTGTCTCCAAGCCATCTCATGCAGGCATAGCAATTTCTAATCTATCTCAGAATCCAGCACTTGAAGCATTGCAGAACACAGGATTTTGCTGCAGAACTGGTTTTCTTCAACTCAGTTTGCACTTACTGTGATGTGTCAAAACATTTGACTAACTGTAATAGTGAAGATTTGCAGCACTTTTGTGGTATGTCTTATACGTGGCCATCCACTCAAGTGAAGGACTTTCTGCTTAATAATGATTCCTAGCAAAACTCTTACCTTAGGGAAACTTACTGTTTATTTATGGTCTAGGCAGGATGACATTTGTGTAAAAATGTATGACATTGTTGCATGGTCGTCTCTTAACTCGTACACTTACTCATTCCCTTCTATTTATGATTTGTTTTTATTACATCTTTTCATAGTTCTGGCAGGGAACAGTTGACTCTACTGTTGAGATGTTGTTTCCTGTGTTTAACTTCTAAACTACTTACTTAGTATGGAGCCCTCCAGATCTGTGAATGACTTGAGAATGCAAGAAAATTTCATCTGGAAAAGTAGCTCTTGCTCTGATGTTTTTTGACAGTTGGGAGAAAACTCAAGGCTTGGGTTTATTAATTAAATTTTAAATTAATGCAAAGCTTTAATATCTCTTTTGTTCAAAAGGTATTAATCATTTGTGTTGATAAGAGAGGCATTATTTCCTTTAATTACTGGGAGTAATTATTAATTTAGAGGATTTACTCTCTAGATTCTCCAAAGACACCTTTGCTTAACAGAAATAAGCCTAAATTCCAACTAATCTCCAGAGAGAAATAGCCTCATCATTGAGAACCAAATGGTGAAATTCCTTTCCAAAACCAGTTATCTGAACCCTATTGTGATGATGATCAGGTCATGGCTTTACATGTTCCTTTGAAAGGTTAGTGAAACAAAAACGTCAAAAATCCATCCTATCCAGGATGGGGTGGGCTGGTAGTGCAGAGAAGGAATACTTTCTCCCTTTCATGCTGCCTTCATCTCCTCATGTGTATTTTCCTTGTTTATTGATAAGATTTTGTAAAATCTGTTTGCCAGTCTATATCAAACAGAACAAACTCCATGTCAGTTTGGGAAAAAGGAAGAGTAGTTAAAAGATGCTTGTAAAGCCCTGCTTATGGTTACTACAGCTTCATTGATGGTAATCGTTTTCATTTGAAATAGCATGTTTTGCTAGAATACTACCACTACTACTAAATTGAGTATTCTGCTTGTAAATTCTGAGTCTTTATATGCTTTAAATTTTACAGGGACAAATGCTGCATCCAGCACCATTAAAAATGGAGGACCTTTTCCACGGGCTTGTCCAAAATGTAATATACATTTCAATCTTATGGATCCTCTAAAAAATCATATGAAGGTAAAATATTTTGGGGCTGGTAAGCATTAGAACAGACTTTGTGGGCTTCTCTTTGGTTATGGAAGAGTGCTGTGGTTTGATAGGAAGCTAGTTTGGCTTCTATGTGCTATCAACCAGAGCCAAATGCTCCAAGTCTTAGCAGTCATGGAGAGCAAGACCAGGAGCAGGGGAGCTCTGAATCTTGCTACTTTTTACCTCATGTTTCCAGTGTGCTGAAGGTAAGTGTCTATGAGAATAGGCAGCCAGGTGACCCACATCTGTATAAGATAGCAGCTGACACAAAGATAACAGTGTTAACTTACTGTTTTATCTTGATGTATCACGGGATACAGCAAGATAAAAATACCTGACACCTAATAGATAAAAATGTTTTTAAGCTGTGGGGAAGAATTTCGTTTGTAGTTCATACTTAAACACTTAGGTAAACAAAACTCTCAGAAACTGAGCATTGCTTCATCCAATTGTGAAACTACTGACTACTATATCTGGAAACATTGTTTCCTGGAAAATATTTTTCATTTGGCAAAGATCCTCACGATTCTCAGGCATATGTATTTCATTTCAGGGACAGAGAACTGGCTTTGCAGTCTGTATACAGTGTGAATATCCAAAACAAAAAGAAGTATCAGCTCCTGTATAACACAAATTAGTGAGGATCTGAGTTACTGTTCTCACAGATGGTTCTGATTTACAGGGTTACAATACCCTAAACAGTAATTGCTGTCCTCTTCAACTGTGAAACATAATTAAGAAATACAGATAGCAGTGAAAAAAAAAACCCAAGGGTTTTATCTTTTTCTAATCATTATTTGTACAGAATAGCTTTTGCACCGAGTGCATCAGCTGAATGAAGTAACCATTGAAGAAGTCTGTTTACTTAGGATACCGAGTTACAATTCCACAGCAGGAAATTACTCCTTACTAGTAGGCTTATGGAAAGTAGTCCTACGTGGTAAGAACCGGTATTCAGCAGGAGAAAAATTTGTCCTCTGAAACATTCTAATTTTGTTGGAAACTTCATAGCATCTTCTTTATGAAGTATGTTATACTTTTTAAGTGAAGAGTTTCATGAGATGGCTCTTGGGCTAAGCATTCTTTATGTATACTTCAACATACAGAAGCATGATTAATGTCTATTATGTGATTCAGAATTCTAATTTTTTAGTAATGCTGGAAAGAACTTTTGAACATTTCAACATACATTCTTCCCAAAGAAATCAAGGCCAAAACTTCCCATTAAGTTCTCAATAAACTTATGCTTGTCAGCAAAATACGTGCATGAAAACTGCTTTTCTTCATATTAAATGTAAATGAAGTAGATTTTTTTTGCGAGAATAAGGCAACACTAGTATTGTTTTCTTGATTAAATTTATCTTACATGAACCTATGAGAATCTTCCTCTTCAGTTTTATAATATATAGTGTTTTATTCCTTAAGCATTAGTTAAAAATGAGTCATTGTTCAAAATTGAATATGACTAATATCAACATGTCAGAGAATTAAACTTTGCATCTAACTCTCATTTGTGCCTTTGGTTTTTAAAATGCTGTTTTCATTGATGCAGTTTGAGACTGATGCCTTTGTTTCTCTCTGTCTCATCTCTTCTCCCTGTTTGCATCCAGTATTGCTGTCCAGATATGGTAAATAACTTTTTCCCAGGAGTGGTCAATACAGAGTGTTTGAGCACAACAAGCAAGACCATTGAATCTGAGAAAGGAAAACTGATTATGTTAGTTAATGACTTTTATTATGGGAAGGATGAAGGTGACCTCCAGCAGGTACAACAGGAGCAGAAGACTCATACGACATTTAAATGCATCAGTTGTCTCAAAGTTCTTAAAAATAACATAAGGTATTTGGACTAATTTCCTTAATTATTTGTTAATCACTTACAGTCCATAGTAGTCTCATGCATTAAAGTTTTGTGTCTCTGTAGTAGAGTTGCTTTCGTACTGAAAACTGATAGTAGTGGGTACCTAAACAGAAATTGAATTAATTTTAACTTTGCATGTATGGCCATAACTTGAAGCCTTTTACAAGTTAGAGTATGAATTTTAATAGTGTCTAACATAAACATAGAGTTTTGATAAGAGCAGTTGTAGGACTTTGGGGTTAGAAAGGGCAACACAAAGGATTTTACAGTTTGCCATCTGGATTGATGGCGATATCGGTAGATGCGAGTGTTAATTCCCTTTAGAGAACATACAATGACTAATAGTCAGTAGTTCCCTTATGTAACATCTGTTATTTTGTTGGAGTAATTTTACTTCCAAATGCTGATAAAACCCCAGTAAGCTGTTTTAGTAGGTAGACAAGTTTGTGTCATCGTTCCTTTGGAAGTTAAGGTCACTGAACTTTTTTACATGCACCCTTCAAGGGAAGCTGAAATAGCAGAATGTAAAATTGAAAAATGGACTATTGTTTCAAAGGGCACAGTCTGCAAGTTAAAATGAGCAGGTTTATGCTAACATTAGACACATATTATTGAAAAAACCAAGTTTTCTGTAATTAAAACAATGGCATTTGCTATTAATCATTAAGTAGGCACTATTTTCTACTCAGCATTATATTGTAAGCAGTTGGTGCTATGGTGCCTATGTGTTCCACAGCAAGTCATTAAAAATGTACAAGCCCTCTTTTTTTTTTGTTAATTTCTGTAGCTTCAACTTTAACCATATTAATTTTGACTGTAACCTTGTAGCTTTATTCCATAGTTCTATAACTTAAGAATTTTTATTCCAAGGTGTATTTTGCACTTTTATATATGGCAGACAAAATAAATACGTCTTACCTTCCTAATTCAAGTATAAATTTTTTGACTGAAATTCAGAAAAGCAGAAAGTGATTCATCATGGTAATCCCCTGCTTTCTTTAAAAGATCTGTGGTTGAACATACCATTGCAATAATTTTCTGTTAAGGCATTATGCAGTAATAGTGTCAGTTTCTTTTGTCTGCTTAGAAAACTGAATAGACTGTTGGCTTTTTCTGGTTTTCTTGTTTCTGTTTTTTAAGCAACTGCATGATAGTACAAGCTTGAGCTCAAGAGACTATTCTCCTTGCTCATTTGTTTTTTCCAGTTCCAAGGTCTGCATTCCTTTTGTGAATGTGACTTAGGTATAATAGTTCCTCTGGCTTTACTGAAATAAAGTGCATTCAAAACAGGAATTCTGGAAGTTGCACTGCTGTGCATTTGTAGCCAGGCTGTCCTTGTGCTGCTCCACCAGTAACAGTGACCTCCTGATGCTGTCATGGGTGTCTGGACTTTTCAGCCAGAATAGGTTCCTAATTCAGACAGGTGGACAAATTCATGAGGAAAAACTGGTAACTTAAAGCAGTACCATACCAGCTTCTTGGTATTGGCTGCACAGTGGCATTTTTGATGACTGTGCTTTATAATTCAACATCAGGCCTAAATGCGTTAGACAAAGAATGTTCCTGGGACTCCTGCCGTGGTTTCACATAAAGCTGTCATGTCCAAATTGCAGATACCTTCTTGCTACTTACTTGTTTTCAGGAGAGCTAAAGTTACACATTTCAGAATGGGGCTTTGAGATTGCTGGTGGTGAATAAAGTGTGAGCAGTTGATGTGTTCTTGTTGTCTTTAATTACTTACCTATATTTCAAGGCGAGAATTTTGTCTAAGCAAACATGAGAAATGTAATAGATTATTTAGTCTTAGAACATGTTTTAGACTTAATGTGTGTTCCTTAAAGTCAAGATTTCTAGTCAGCTTTAAATTAGTTGCCTGTTTTCTTAGCAAACACTTCTTGCTGAATTTTTTTTTTTTTAAATTGAAAGTCCTTATAGAATGAAATTTCTAAAGAATCCTTTACATCTTGCATGTGATATGTATAGGTAATGTTAAAATATAGTTTTTTGCACCTATTCACTATAATGTAAAGGTTTATGAACCACATGAAACATCACTTGGAGCTTGAGAAGCAAAGCAATGAAAGTTGGGAAAGCCACACCACCTGCCAGCACTGTTACCGACAGTTCCCCACTCCATTCCAGCTGCAGTGCCACATCGAGAGTACACACACGCTTTACGAGTCATCCAGTGAGTTGGATCCTATCACACTGACTTTTTTCTAAGGCAGAATTTTTAGAAATTTACCAATTTTTATTTCCTGGATTGTAATTTAGGATAAAGCTATTGTACTAGAATAACAACAGTCTTGAGATTTAATATAGGAGCAGAGCACTCTTTTTTTTCCTTTTGAGAGCAATATGTGTGCAAAAAAGTATTTTGAAAAGCTTTTGGTTTTTGTCTTGCATTTTTTGTTTATTTATTTATTTTTAAATAAAAGCTTTATTTTAAGATGTCATGTTTAAGAAGGCCCTTGCCTTCCTGACTTTCTGAAACTGTACTGGGAATTTCTTCTAAAGTGTAGAATAATCATTAGATTGCTTTACCTTTTGTGAAATATACTTTTCACGTATATATACATACATATTATAGTATATGTACATATGACCCCTATCAAATTTTTACGGTTTTCTTATTTTTCACTTTTTTCTAGCGATTTGTAAAATCTGTGAATTATCATTTGATACAGAGCAAGTTCTTCTGCAACATATGAAGGACAATCATAAGCCAGGTGAAATGCCGTATGTTTGCCAGGTACCTCAGTGACTTTTGTATTTGGATTACACCCCTCCCCTGTGTTCACTGTCAGAAAACTTGTAACAAAATGTCAAACTTCTTATTTTAGGTGTGCAGCTACAGATCCTCAGCTTTTTCAGATGTAGAAACACATTTTAGAACAGTTCATGAAAACACAAAACATTTGCTATGCCCATTTTGCCTCAAAGTTATTAAAATTGGAGCCCCATATATGCATCATTACATGAGACATCAGGTAAGCAGGTCTTTTCAGTCCTTAGTGCTAGAAAAATGCTAAACACATTTAAGGAATTTCCCTCTGAAAAAAGAAATGCAACTGATTTGCATGGTTGTTTACTGGGTGAGAATAGTTAGTAAGAAGGCATTAGAAGAATTTCAGAAACCTTTAAGGGAATTGTTAGACTTTGTCTTGTTTTTGTGTGATAGCAGCTCCTTGTTTAAAATAATCTCTGAATATCCTTGGAAGAATCTCCTTGCTGTTTGGTTTCTTCATCATGTTGTAGTGATTTGATTCTGCTTTTCTTGAGGTTACGACAAACCTGCTGCTAGTTCAAATAAAGAAGAAGATAATGAAGTGTCTTGTAACTGGGAGTCTGATTCCCCCTCCTCTTAGTAACTGTACTGCCTTGCGTTTTCTAGTATCTAATTCCCAGAGTATCTTGTCTTTGTATAGTATTGTGAGTTTGCTTGTTAGTTGACATTATGATAGGAAGTGCATGAGCATTGCTTGAGACAAGCTGGGGCTAGAGTTTTGTCATACCATCCGTGCTTACCATAGATTACCATTTGTCTTTGAAAGAAAAAGGGAATATACCGTTGCACGAAATGCAGACTGCAATTTTTAACATGCAAAGAAAAAATGGATCACAAGACTCAGCATCACCGAACATTTAGAAAACCCAAGCAATTAGAAGGCTTGCCTCCTGGAACAAAGGTGAGTGTTCATGCAGGAAAACCTGAGGGGACAAAGGAAAAAAAAGTCTTGGTAGAGAAAAAGAGTAGAATAGAAAGAAGTGCTTTTGTCCTTTTTATTTTCCCCGAACAAAATGTTGGGGTTGTATTGGTTTGTGTATGTTGTGTTTCGGGTTTTTTCCTCACCTTTAAAACTCTAAAAAATGCTCCTGTTTGAAGAATTACCAGGCACAATTTATGATTTCTTCCTGGTGATGCGTGGTTTTACTTTCTGTCCCATTGTTCCATATATGTACATACATGCCAGTAGTCGAGCCAGAGCTGCTAGTTTTCTTGAGCTGATGGTTAATTTGTCCCTTCCCATTTATGCTTCCTTGTGCTGGGAGCTGCTTCTGCATCATTTCTTGTGAAAGATTTTCAAGTTGTGGAAGGTAGTGGCAAAAAAACGTGTAAAAATGCAAGACCTACTTCTGCATAGAATATATATCCTTAAAACTGGGTTCACTAGCTCTTCTTTTGGTTGAGCATTTGAAGGTATGTGGGGAAAATTGGGTCCCCTCAGAACCTTACACTGTCCTTAAGTCATTCTTCCGTTTCTCAAGGAGGAACTACATAGACTAGGATTTTCTTGTACATTTTGGGACTTTTTCCAACAGTTTTTTAGTAGAGTGTTAAAATATGTCCTTTCAGTTGCAAGGAAGAAGAGAAGTTAACATTTTAATCAGCTCTTCACATTTCATTTGCTGTAGAGTCAGGAAGGGAAAATTACTTCAGTTGCTGTTGATTGTCTTGCTTGGCAGAAGGAATGTAAAGCACTCCTTGGAGTTCTAGGATGAGGAGCAAGCATATCTGAAGTAGACTGGCTTATCATGAGGCAGCAAGACACAGGACTTTTGTTAAATCCAGGCACTGATGGGATGGTTTGATATTCTTCTTAGTAGGGCTGATTTGCCTGACACTTCTACTACATTTTTTTTCATTTAAAAGCCAGGATCTAGCCAGTTGCAGCTTTGGAAGGAAAACAGTGTGTTTTGTCATGACAAACTATTTCAACCAAAATAAAACATTTTAAGCGTCCAGTTGACTATTAGAGGTTAACTGTAGTCCAACAGTATTTTCAGTATCTTGTATTCTTCAAGGTAATCTTTAATCAGGACAGTTTCTTACGCTATGATTTGTGCTGTAAAGTGGCTTAAACTTTGAGACAAATAGAAATAGGAACTTGGAGAGTTTAAATCTAAACAGATTTTTTTTTTTCATACTTGTAGGTGACTATTCGAGCATCTTTGGGATCTCATCAGTCAGGATCATCAGCCACATCTTCTGTTAGTACAAGCAGTTCCACGTTTCAGTTATCACCTAAAGCTAAAAATACTGCCACTAAAAATCATAACAAATCTAATTCAAGTAAGTCAAGAGGAAAATCAAAACAATCTACATCAAGGAAACAAAATGCGTGGACAAACAGCAGGAAAAAAAAAGAACCTACAAATATAGCATTTCACAATCTAAGGTAAATACTAGTGTTAAAATTGTCCTCAAGTATGCTTTGAACATAACTGATCATTTATTGACCTTTCAGTAACTTTAATGCTGTAATACAGAGTGTCTGGCACCTCAGGTTTGCTGAGAAAGCAGATGCATAAAATTTCCACATACTGGTACTGTGGTTATAATTCTAAATCTAAAACTAAATTTTGATGGCAGACTGCTTTATGATGGAAGAACAAGTGTTCTGGAAACTTCTTTGTGCCACACTTAGAAATTTTTTCTGCGTGGAATCTTTTTTTAATTTTTCATTTTCTTTGTTTCTTTTAATTTTTTTTTTTTTAATTTCATTTGTTTATTTGAACCTGTTAGTTAAATCCTGTCTATCCTAGGAGACATTGTATTTTGGGGAGCTAATTAAAAAAAAAATCAAGAAAGTAGAAGCAAGCTGTTGGGAGAATGCTGTCCTTATCTTCACAATTTATTGGGGTTTGCTGTCCTTATGTTACTATTTTCATGGGCGTTTTACGGACTGTTTATTACACTGGAGTGTAATTTCATTGGTTATGATGAGGTAGCATTTTTCTTTGTCAAAGACGGAAGATGTCACCCCTCCAGTTTCTAACTTTCTCAGTGTGTAGCTCTGGGAGAGATCCAAAAACAGTAAGTAAAACTGGGGAAGAGCAGCTTTATGTTCTTGCTTTGTAGATGTTTCAAAGCTTGTGGGTAGTATTGGGGTGATAGAAAAGCCAAAGTTTTTTCTGTGCGTGATGATGGATGGAAATAATTATTGGAAATACTTCTCAAGTGCATAGAGACAACAGCAGCAGCTGAAGTTGGAGGTTCTCATCCACTGCATTGTCTCTTGTTTCCAGGAGTGGCCAATTAACTTTCACTTATTTATTAGAATTGTAATGAAATCATAATTCAAGTAAAAGCAAAATTTTCTTCATTTGTGCTAGTGTAACTTATAAGTATTTAGCTGATGCATTTTTAAGTTGCTCATTTTTTCCCTAGTTATAGGCTAGCTTGTTACTTACTTAAAGCAAAAACTTTGAAATAGTTTTCTCTTTTGAAAGTGTTGCTATTAACTGGTAACTTTTTCATGTTACTGTTAGGCATCGTGTGGGAACTCACAAATGCATCGAGTGTTTCTCGGAAATAAAAGATTTTGCAAGTCACTTTCCTGCTTATGTCCACTGTAGTTTATGCAGATACAGCACCAGCTGTAGCAAAGCCTATGGGAATCACATGATGAGGTAAGAACGCCTCTTAAGTTTTCACTGGCTTCGTAAATACTTCCTAAGTTCATGTAAGGTGTGAAGTGTTTTTTAGTTGAATTTTGAACTGGGTCCTCAGACTGGCAGGGAAATGCATAAAGTTGGATTTTTTTACTTTTTCACGAAGGCTTAAACTCCACATTTTTGTTTTGCCTTTAAAATCTAAGGGTTCAAGCAGTACTATACCTTTGCTTCAGAGTTTCTTCCATAATCACTTCAGCCTGACTTGGCAAATAATGACTAGTTATTGCATGTTCTCTGGGTTTTGGATTGAATGGAGTTTTGGATTGAATGGCTCATCTGATTTTAAAAGTGCTGAATGCATACAGGCCACAGCTATTGCTAGTGAAGTCTGTGCTCAGATTTAAAGGATGTCTCAAACAGCAGAATCAAGTGGATTCTTTTCCTTACACTACTTCTGGTCATCCATAGAAATAACATCTCATTTTGTCACAGGTTGTGGGGCAGTGTAGGGTGTTAGTGACGACAGCTGTGAAAAAGCTAGTTAAGAAAAAAATACATTTATTTTCAGAGCCATAGAGTTATACTATACAATAATTAGATGCAGATCATGTAGCAGTGGAGTAAATCAAAATTTTTAAAACCTACTTGTTAATCCTGTGCCTTGAAGAAGCCAACTGTATTGTGGAAAATAGTGAGTGTGCTTTTCTTTCTGAATTCATGTACATAGATGATGCCTTGGCATTTGCGAACGCTAGAATTCTTGAATCTGTAACCTAAGGTTTTAGATCTACTTTATATATATTGACCTATTCATACTAATTTTAATGCTCATAGAAGTCCTAGGCTGAAATAGTTTGCGTGCTTTTATGTGTGTAATCTGTTGTTTGCATGCTTAAAAAAAATAATGTGCTTCATTCCAACTGTAGAAGAAAAAATTTACTCTGGAAGGGGAAAGAGGGATCTTAGGTAAATTGTTCCTATTGTTGCCAGTGGTCTGGATGGTAGGTCAAATTCATCCATGCAGTGAAGCCACCAATCTTTTGTCCTTTGTCCCTTTGATGCACTGTTGCATCTCCTACTCTGATCCTTTGCAGCACCTACCATCACCTCTTTGAGTGTAAGGAAGAAGTGATGGTGAGGAGAGACTCTTAGAGGAAGGATGTTTGTGGAGGAGCAGCCCCTGTACTTGGCTGCCTGCACGTTGTTCCATGGGAGAGAACAGTGTTGGCACATACTTAACCTGCATAAGAGAACTTGCAGATTATCTGAAAATTTCACTTCTCATTGAAAGCCATCTCTTTAGGAAGCACAAGTTCAGCCAAGCTTCAGCTCTTTTGTGGTGCACTCTATAGCTACAGCCATGGTTCTTCAAAAGCTGAACTGCTGATGGAAGCAATAAAAGTATGTTCTTGCAGGACTGTGCCAGTAAAGTTAAGCTTTTCATCTCCCAAACTCATTTACAAGGGCCCAACGTTTTAAACTAGAGCTGAGAGTCACAAGTTTGTAAGCTTTAAGCAATTTGATGTTTAAGAATAATGCAGTTCAGTAACTTAGGCTTCTATTTTCGTGTCTTGTCATAAGCAAATTGCAATACCATGACCCATGAAAGGGTTATGTATTCAAGAAAACCAGTCTAAGTGGTAATGTTTTCATATATTTAGTTTTCACAGCGCTCGTCCAAGTAAAAGATTTTGGATCTTTAAGAAGCATTCAGAAGAGCTACGGTAATTCAGCTTTTTTCAGTTACAGATCATTATGTTTTTAGTTTCTGATGTTGAATTGATAACTTAGTTGAGATTATAACCTCTTGAATTTCCACAATTTAGTGCAGAGAAATAAAACCATTAGCTTTTCCAGTAGCAGGGTTCTGGTCAGTGACAAATACTTATTTGTCCACATTTATGAACTTAGTTCTGAGTGGTTTTAAATTTTTTAAAATTATTATTATTTGATTATTCATAAGGTGAAAACTCGGGAGGGGGTCAGGGAAAGAAAAAAACAACCATCCAAACAGAGAAACTCATGCTCTACAGATAAATTTCTGTCTAAAGTCGTGTTCTTTGTACTATATCCAGCATGGAGATGCCCTGCTCATTGATGGGAATTTCCTGATACTAGTTGCAGTAGAAAAAGTAAGATTATGTTTTTGTGAATCATCTCATCTCAAGTTGATTGATTTTTTATTTATTTATTTATTTATTTTTTAATAGTCTGTCCAGTTGCTGTAAGTTAAGAAAAGTGTTTCCATGACCATGTTGTAATGGTAATTCATTTCTGATTTTTGTTTCCTAGAGGTGTGACTGTAGTGTGTCTTAACTGTGATTTCCTGGCTGATGTTTCTGGCTTGGATAACATGGCCACACATCTGAGTGAGAACCAGACTCATACTTGTCAAGTTATTGTAGAGAAAGGTGAGTACATATTTTTTTATATGTATATGTATTTTTTTTATACAGTATAAAAATACTTACATGTGGAGATCTCTTGTGTTATCCCAGTCCTGTCTTGAATTGCGTTATTTCTTTACTTGCATTTAACAACAAGTATTTCTGTATTTCCACATTTTAAAATATTCTTAATTAAATCCCTTGTTTTTATTTTCAGTTTCCACAGATAATGCAACTGCTGCACAAATGTCTCAGTAAGTTTTATTTTACTGCTTAATGTTCTTTTTCTAATAATTTAGTGATAGATGGCCAAAATTTGCACTTTGAACATAGGTTTCTTTTGAATTCTTTAGAATTTGAAATGTGTGGATGAACACAGGCCTTTACTGTACTAGTGCTTTTTCATCTTACCTTGTCCACGACTACAAGAATGAAGAGATATGATAACCTGTTGCAGCTAAAACAAAATCAGGCTTTTGTTCAGTTTGGAGAGACGTAAATAATTGTTGCAATGTTGGAACTTTTCAATTCTGACCTGTCTATATACAATGAGATTGTTACTTCTACTTAATACTAGCTTTATCAAATTAGTGGGTTATGTTCTGTATGTAATATCAATATGAATACAAAAAGCAATGTCCTTTACTGAAGTAGAACAAATTCAATCTTAATATTTAAAAACATTTAGGAATTATTTAAAAAATCATGTTCTTCATATGACAAAGGCATACTGTTTTGTATTAGCTGTTTTGTTCTGACTTTCAAAGATGAATTAGTATGTATTAATCAGGGTTTTTTAAGGATTAGAAAAAGAACCTGCAGTATTGTGGAGATTGTTTCAGATTGTGTTAGTTTGGGTTTTTTAGACTTCAGAGGAATCAGACATGCCAAGCCCTCCTTGATTATCCTGGAACGGTTTCTGAGGCTTTGTGTAGTTCATGAGCCTGTTAATGCTTTAATTCAAGGTTTAGAGGTGTTAAAGTTAAATCACACATTTGTGTTTTCATCATACCATTTCAGAACACAGAATCAAAAATGTCTATTAGACTGCAAAGAAATATTTTAAAAGCTAGAAGAAAATGGTTTAACCCTGATACAGTCCATCTAGCCTTTAGCAGGATTCTAAAAGGAGTTTAGATAATCTTATCCACGGTGAAGAACTCTTCCAACAGAGTGATATGTTCTTAAGCCTCGAAGCATAAGTCAATTTTCACTGAGTTTTGGAGATCCCAAATAGATTATTTAATATTTATTAAGTATTTTCTTTCTTAGTTTCTATAAAGTGGCCAGTAAGAGGGGGTCCTTTAGCAGTTTAGCTTTCAGTGAAACTCAATGACAAAATCAAATGTTGATACTTGTGGAAACCTTAGCTTTTGTATTTGGAGCTGGCATTAGGTGTTGGGAATTAATACTTGCTGAAGTGTATGGAGGGAAAGGTTATAGATCTGTGGAATGGTGGCTGAAGATATGCAGCTTATACACTAATACAACTGTGGCAGGCTGTTGTCAGTACTGCAAAAGGATCTTGCTGTCTTGAATACATTACAGAGACATATAGAAATATGTAAGAATGCTGGATATCTGGATATGTATTTATGACTCAAAAGCAGATAGGTGAGCACTGAAAAGATTTGAAGTAAAGTCAAGAGTATATGCAGGTTTGTTTCTGCAGGATGTTAGAGTAGGCCAGATGCAGATAGCCATTATTTTTGTGAGTTCTGATGCTGATATGAAATAAGTTATTGTACCTCATGAAGTGATACAAAATCCATGATGATGCTTTTGGAAACTGTCAGGCTCATAACTTCATTAATTTCAGTAAATCTTGTCCTGTTCCATATGCTAGTTGTGATCCTTTGGACGAGAATGTATTGTTGCTAAACTGAAGAGTATGAGTATACCTGTGTAGCAGATACTTTAATTCACAATTTGCTGTACAGAATACAAAGAAATTTCATATTTTTGTGGGCTAGTTCATAGTGGTACTCTTTGATTGCTTTGGAAGAAGAGGAACTTGCAGACAATATTCATAACTTTTGCTGTATAGTTTCTCAATGATCTCTGAATGTTTCTTCCAATTCTTTGTCCTGTAATTCAATGACTTGTTGATGGGGCTCTTCAGAATCACTTCATCATTGGAAACAATGACTCAGTTACAATCTTGAACGCTTTTGGATCTTCTCTTGCATCTCTCAGATGGTATCTTTTGGTGTCTTATTATATATGGGATTGTCTGTATGTGTTTTAAAACTCATCTTTATTGCTAATGATCAGACATGTTCCATGAACTCTGTGTACTGTTACAGAGCCTGTCTTTGGACCAGAATCCTGCCATTAGTAATACAGATAACCTAGCTGGGGATGTTCCAGCAGAATTTGTTTTTTAAATTTTTATTCTACATAAGTCTCCTTGTTTATTTGATGATCCACCTTGTGCTGAGGAAGTAAGATTTAATAACTATGCAAGTACTCTTCTAATTGCTCAGCTCTCTGCTTTGCACAAGCATTAACATATTTTTAAATGAACTGACAGCAGACATTTTTGTTGCAGGGCAGTTGAAAGTGAGCAGGTATCCTATACTGCCTTGGCTCACTGATACATCATTGTGGACCAGAAAATTGAACCCAGTCCAGCTTGGGATTATTTTGGTATGTAAGCAAACAAGGATCTGACCAGACCTTTTCCTTTTTCTTCATGCATTGAAGCTGTGGTATTCTCTTCTTACATCTTTTAGAAAGCAGGTCTGGTCTTTTCTCCCAATATTGTAGTCGAAGGCCCTTTTTGATAATGTTCTCTGCTTTGCAGCATTAACTGGCAGCTCTCTGGGGGCTGTACTCCGTTGAAGAGAGGCTTACCAGGAGTTTCACTTACGTGGTACAGTGTTTCTTTGCTGCTTGTGTGCAGTGTTTCTTCCCTGCTCCAGTCTATCAGTATCATCCCAAGTTAGAGTAGTGAGTACACGGTGATGTATATGGGCTGACATCAAAGCCCATTTTGTTCTGAACTTGATCCTGCCTTCTGAAACTAAAAGGCTTTGTCATTCTTTTTGGGTGTTCACTAAAGCATACAAGTACTGATCTGTTTAGTATTCAAGTAAGTAACATTTTTTTCTGCCAATGACTAGATGTGTATAGTGGCAAAATATGCTTTGAATGTTTTCTGTTGCATGTAACTACATAAACTGAGTCTTGGCCGAAGGAATTTATTAGCTGCTTTGCTCTCTGGTAGCTAAGCTTCTTTTTGCTCCAGAATACTGTGAGAGGAGGAAACCATGTCATGGAAGTACATACATGTATTGAGCCTTGATTCTGAGGGTGGAGCAGCTACAGTTGCAGTTCATTCCCACCTTGTTCTTTTGGTATCATCTCTAATCTTCAAGGATGCTCTACTCAAGCTGCTGGGATATTTGCTGCTTTTGATTTTGCTACTTCTGATTTCATCTTCAGTTCTAGATTATCTATGGCAAGTTTATCCATCAAGATACGTGATGAGCTTTGCTTTTACCATGATGAACTTCTAATGTTCCTCCAAACTCAGCCTTCTGTTTACAATGGATATGTTTTGGTTCAGTCTCATTTCCTAGCCTGCAAGCAGCATAATAGATACAGCTTACCTCACTTAAGGATCAGCCACTGTTAAAACTTCCTAGTTGTGAGAGTTCAGTTTTGATGAATGCAAGCTGTTCTTGATTTGCAGCACTTCCTTTTTCTGAATAATCAAATTCTTTGAGATTAATTCATTTTGACCTTTTTTTTTTTTTTGTCCTCTTGACTTTTAGTACTCAGTCACAGGTCTGGTGATAGTGAGCTTCTGCAGCTGTTGTAGTATTGCTAATAATGGCAAGGATCCTGTCATCCATTGTCTCTTCTGCATATTTTGTGGTTGAGCATCTGCACACTTACTCAGTACTTTAAAGTCTTGCTCTTTTTGCTACCTTTTTTCCTTCTGACAGAAGCTGTGTTCCATCTTGAATGCTGCTGTTCAGCTTCAAGCATCATTTACCTACTACAGTTTTTCTTTCAGGACTTAATTCTGTTTTGACACAGCAGCATTCAAAAAAGCATAGTGGGTTTGTGTTTTCATTGTGAATATGCTGTTCGTTTCAGAGGAAGTTGAATTCCTATTTCACTTTCATTCAGGTTTCCAACAAGAAGAAGAATGGAATGTGATTGCAAGTTTTTGTGGCTTTCAGAGACATTGTCTAAGAATTTCCCAGAAGTGGCACTAGATAGAAGCTTGGATTTGAAGTTATATGAATTCTATGTCTTTTGAATGCTTATTTGGAATATTATCCTTCGATTCTTTCACAGCTTTGCTACAGAAATTTAAGTTTCAAACTTGCATTTTAAACATTTATCGGATACTTACAGATATGAGAGGTTTCTGGAAATGGTTCATGTAGAATCAATTGGCCTTGTGACATCCTGTTTTTGTTTGTGTGAGGATCTTGGAAAAGTTACACATGTGGGAAGCTCATAAAAGCACTTGTACATCATTAAAATAAACCTGCCTGACTTAGTGTTAAATCTCTCATATGATCCCAACAGTTTACATGAATAATGCAACGTACTGGACCATATCTGCAAGGGCGGAGCATGAATATGCATGATATAACCAGTTTAGCTTATGGTCAAAGAATTAAGATTTCATCTGTTCATACTTTAACCTATCGCTCTTTAATTATTTTTAGGACAGTGAGTGTCACTGCTTGACTAGCCAGTTATATCTTACCTTTGTTTAGAAAGTCATACAAAGTAAATGTTTCTGTTCTACTGTTAAATGTAACTGTGCAGCATTTAAAGTTACATCTGCCTTTTAAAATAGGGAATTTCTGCTAGAAAGTGGGGTTCATTAAAAAAAAAAAAAAAACAACACTTTAAATTCCCGAACCCGATGACCTTTCCATTCTTCTGGGGTGTGAACAGATTTATATTTTTTAATGCTACGTATGATTCAGTTGAGTGTCTGGGAGATAGCTTGAGCCACTTAAAGCTGATATCTAGAAATTCTTGAAGCCACAGTCATCCCAGAAAGGGTTACTTTTTGTTAGATGTGGACAAAAAATAAATGTGTGGCAAAAGATTCCAGCAGAGTTTGTTCTGCTTACCCAGTGAGCCTTTAGTTGTAAGAAAACAGATTGCTGGGCAGACTGTGGCTCATGATTTGTGTGTGTGTGCAAATATATACAATTCTATTGTGTGAGAGCAGGGCAAGCAATGAGACTGAATTTAAAAAATGAGAGTATTCCTATTTGTGCTTTGTGCTTAACTTTGTTGTTGACTCCAGATCTCTTCCATTAGTCATAGGCATCTATCAAATAAAGTTTCAGATCAAACTGTAAATAGACTTCAAGGTGTTTAATTTAATGTTCTTACTTGACTTTGAGTCTCTTTGATTTTATGACTGATCCATTCTGTTGGCTATCTCAAGGTGAAATTTTGTGCTCAGCTGCTCCTTTTTTATGGACAATTTTTTTAAAGGATTGACAGTTAAAGGGCCTTTTTTCATTGTTCTTAACTAGAAGTTCATGTAGAGTGAAGACTCCTTGGAGGGGTCTAGAAAGGTTTCAGAGTTGCTCAAAACTGTTGGACCAACTTACGGGAGGTGGTCACAATCTTTGTTTTATTTTCATAATGTTCTTTCCAGAAGCACTATGACTTCACAGATGTAAGAAAGTATTGTTGATGTTTGAGACCTATGGGATTTAAGATTTCTAGTATCATAAAAGTGTTGGGGACATCACAAGGTGATAATTTTCTATGGTTTAGTGTCTATTCATGCAACTTCTGCGAATTACAAATTACAAGGAACTGCTTTCTAAAATTATTCCTAAACAAAATTCACGTTGAGAGTATACATCATGAATCCAAAGTAAAACATAATAGCAAACATGTGGTTGCTACAAAATGTTACAAACTCTGCTCATTTCCAAACCAACATAAATGAGCCAGTTGGAATCTACTTTATAAGCTATAAAACACAAACACAAAAAAATCTAAAATTTGATAAAATGTAAAATAACATTTATAATGGATTTAAAATCTGCAGATATTGGATTCAATTCACACACATTTAATTTAGTGGCAAAACTTTAATTTATTGAGACAAGAACAGTATGTTTTGTGCTTGGATGTGCAATATCTGATCTATTTGTGTCTAAGTTAGTGAGACCAACAGGAGTGACTTTTTTCATGACAAAAGTGACTGTTTTATGACAAATGGCCATTTCCAAGATATTTGTTTTAAGTACTTGCATATAAATCTTTAAAGCAGTAAAGCTAAATATTTAGTGTTGCACCATCTTATACTGCTATGGCTACTCATGATTATATACTTCAGAAAGTCCTGACCTGAAAAGATGTGTTCTCATTTGAATTATCCTGGTTATTTC
This sequence comes from Phainopepla nitens, assembly GCA_013400175.1. Taxonomy (NCBI): domain Eukaryota; kingdom Metazoa; phylum Chordata; class Aves; order Passeriformes; family Bombycillidae; genus Phainopepla; species Phainopepla nitens. The sequence continues at coordinate 697,594 of VXBQ01003134.1, forward strand.
TCTGTTAATTAGAAGAGTATTTTTGCAGTGCTACTGAAACTGATCCTTTTTTGTAGATATTTTTGCCATCTATTGTTGCAGATTAAGATGTAATAAATATGTGATTGTTTATGCTACAGTTGAAGATGCTGGTTAGCTGTTAGAACATTAATGTTAGGAAGTATTCATGGTGTGCTGATACTATGCGCTTAAATTCTTTAAGAGGTCTGGGTTTAGATTGCCTTTTTGGATTTAAGAAAATACATGCGGTTGATCAATCTAATATTAGTATACAGTTTTCATAAAATTTAAGTTGTAAAGCTATTTTTTATGTCAAGTATTTTGCACCCTATAGACAACCATTAAGACTTGCTGAGGTTGTGAATAATTTAATTTATGATTAATAACATTATCTAAATATAATAAAGGCAGCACCATACTTCAGCAGATTAAATTTGCCTTTAATGCAGCATCAACAAAGAAGATACAGGCATAAGCAATTTTGAGGGGTTTGTTTGCTTTTTCTTTTTTTTTTCTATAAGAAACCTTTGAAAGGTTAGATTTTGTTAGAACTGATGACTTAACAGGTTTGTAGGAGATACTTCTTGCTATCTCTGCGATAACATTTTCTTATAGAAACACAGAAAATCAATTCTGGTGATGTTGTGATAAGCTGTTTAATTAATGTAGTTTTCAAAGTCAATAAATTTAAATAATTTATAGCTCATGTAATGTATGGACTGTGCCTGTAAAGGTATTTTGTGGGAAGCGTCCCCTCCAGATAGTAGTTGGAGGTCAGCTGCAGTGTTTTACAGTTGTCCTAAAGTAAACTACAGCTCTGTTCTGGGTATTTGGGTTATGGTAGACAAATGAAAGGAAACTGAGGTTATATTGTGGAATGTTTTTGTCAGGTAGCTTAATGCACTTAATTTAGCATTTCAGATCTTAAAATACTTCAGTCATGGTTGAAAAGGCCTTTCTGGTGAGGAGATTTGTTCCTCGGGTAGAATTAGCATAAAAGTAATGCTCACTGTCTTTAATCTGTTGATTCCTGGTTTTCCTGAGGCAAGGTAACTGGAAAAGCCTACGTGAAACGAATTCATCTTACAATTTCTGTCCACCCAATAAGTATAAGTATCAACTTTAAAAATCAGTTTCAGATTACCGAATTGCTTTCTATCTGTAGGTATCTTCATCCTCATCTCTATTTCAACCATACAGTATTTTAAAACATTGGATCTTAATTCATTATCCACACCAAAATCTCCATTGGACAGAAAGAAGCTAACTTAAGGGTAATGTCTTGTCTACACATAGTCTAAGAGTATCTCTGAACTTTGTACCTAGTGTGAAGATCCAAGACAATTCTTTTTACATGATACATAAATTACCGATCATGGTTCTGTAAAGTGTAAGAATCTAGTTTTCTGTCTCTTAGTGCAGTAAGCTGAGCTGTGTCAGAGGCACACCCTCGGAGAGGCTGCCACACCAGAGATGTGCAGTTTGTGGTTTACAGTCAGTCCCTTTGGCTGAGTTTGAATCCCAGCCTCCAAAGAAGGAATGCTTTGCTTTCCTTATGTATCCTCATATTCAGGGAACCTGGAAATTGGTAACTCTTGAGATCTGGATTAGTATTGACTCTGAACTGTAATTTTGGAGGCCTATCAGACTCTAAATGATCTCACAGTACATATTATTAACGTTTTTTCAAAAATATCGTCTTTGGATTCTGATGTTACAGATTTTTTTTTTTAAGAACTTGTCTTTTTGTTGCCCTTCAGAAAGGGCAGTCTTCCCAGATGGTAAGAGTGTGAGAAGTCGTAGGAAAGATTTGTCTTGTAACACTTCTTGCCAGCTATCCGAAATACAGAGGGTTTGGTGAGTTTCTTTAACAGAAGCAATGGTTTTGTAGAAATGAGGAGACCATTCATTTTCATTCAAAAGTGTTTAGAAAGATTCTCTTATACAGTCACATCTTTTCCATAGATTCCTTTACCACTTCAGGTGTGTTTTCTCTTAACTTTTTCTTTTTTATCCCATATTATTTTTCAGCATTATAGAAGATGTCAAATCTGCATCTTTTTCTCCACAGAATTGCATAGTACCAGCTTTCATTTAAAAAGTAAAACAAAAAATGCAACATCCTCTGTCTAAACCCAAATGAAAACATAGCAAAACCCGAACCACACACCGTAGCCCTTACATTTGGAAAAGATGGAGAGCACAGAAGAGCAAAAGCTCTACTTTGATGTTAACTGACTGAGCTTACAGAGCACTTGAACCAAGACCTTTCAGAACAGTGAACTGCTGTCAGTTGGTGTGGTCTGGGCCATGTGCAACCTCTGGTTGTTTTTTCCAAGGTGCCGTGGAATGCCTCTTACTTTGCTGCAGCCAGATGCTTGACATTTTGGCTGTTTATTGAAATGCACAGCAGGAGGTCGAAGGACAGACCCTTCTGAACTGAGGTCTGAAGACCCTTGGCTGAAGAACCAAAACTACAAATTAATGAATTGGGTAGTGTAAAAACGTAGCATTTAAAGTTTCAAGAGACGAGTCAACAAATCTTTCTCTCCTGGAGTTCTCAAGGGCAAACAGGTCAGCCAGGGCAGAGGAGAGGAGAAGGTAGAGTGCAATAATTCTGAGTTGGAAATTGTTTCTTAGCATGGCTCATGTGTGTTTGGGTTTTACCTGATGGAAATAGAACAAAGTACAATAGCCATATTGCAAAGATGATTTTAAAATATAGAAGAAGCTTAACTTTGTCATACAATTTTCAAATATTTCCTGTGTAATTTGTCCTCATTGAAACAAAATATACTAGTTCTGTGGGGGAAAAATTACTATGCTGAAAATATGTAGCACTGTTTATGTAGTTTTAAATACGAGGCGATCCAATCAATAATTTTAAATGTTCATTTTTATATAGAGCGACCTCCCATATTTTTGAACCAAAATTAATTTACAGTTGTATTGAGACAGAAAAAAAAAGTCTAAGTAATTAATTTTGTCACTTAGGCACTTAGTGTTTCCTGAATAGGAATAATGTATAAGTGAGATGCACTGTAGTGCATATAAGGTGCTTTTAGAAGACTGGTTGGCTGTTTCCAAATGGCAGATTTCATTCACATGCTTTTCTACTGTTCTAAAAATTGAAGAGAAAAATGAATTTGTTCATATTGTTTAGAGCTAAAAAGTTTATCTCATTGGATAAATTTTAATAGAGACTCAAAAGTTTCTTCTGTGGCAAGCATTCTCTGGAGTCTTCAACATGTTTACATGTAAAGTAATAGTATTTGTAGGGCTCAAACACTGTGTAATGCTTAAGAAAAATATTAACTTCAACTTGATTTTTCCTTTGTGCTAGCAAAACACAAGTATAGTTCAGGTATTTTTTCTGTCCAAATATAAAACTATCCAGACTTTGTTTTCATCCTATTTACTAAGGCATAATTGAAATTGTGTGTTTATGGACAAGGCTACAACAGTTGCTTTCTAGTTTTGCTTTGTTTTTGTGGGTTTTGGTGTTTTGTTGTTTTGGGTTTTTTTGAGGACTATTTGGAAACATCTTTACTGAGATCTGTGCTCAGTCTCTGCTACAAAATAGATTCATGGGAATATCGGTGTGAAAATATTTCTACAACTTTATATTGATATCAGCTGCTCGTGAATTTAAAATAAAAGAAATATCATTAATTATTACAGAAAATTTCAAGACCTAGTTTATCTGAAGGAAAAACAGAAACACCAACTTTTGAAAGGTAAATACAGTGATCAGCTGCATCTTGAAATCAGGTACATAAAATAACACACGCTGTGTTATTTATCAGGTAACTGGGCAAAAATAAGTTTCATTAGTATTTTTATAACATTTCCTATGATAGAAAATCTTCAATGGCAGTTGTAAGGTACTTTCTCCAAGACATGGAGAATTTAGGTTCCAAGTGTCAAAACACATTGCAAGTAAAGCTTAAACGGCAAATCAGTCAGAACTTATAGGGTATTAAATAAATTACCAGATGGTTAAAATGAACTCTTACTGTATTATCTGTGAGTTAACAGTATTACTGAGGTGACTGGGAAACAATTTTAAAAGGTAATATAAGGTGTTCATTCTTGTCTATTTCTTCAGGTCTTTTAAAAACCTGTGTCATTTATGGAAAGTATACTCAACCAAATTCTTACCAGAGCAAATATGTGAAATTGTTGGGTAACTAATAATTACAACTCTACACTTAAATTATGTCAGTCTGGGCAAAGAATTGAAATTTTGCACCTTTTATTGGCACATATTGTGGATAGACTTATCCTTCATGTTACTCCAGATTCAATAGCCTGAAATATGTTATCCCAGTTAGTGATCTTTCACAATTGTTGGTGCAAATTTAACCTTTAAAAACTTAGTCAAAACTTAATTGAGATTATTTATTATATAGGCATTTATAGTGCCTCTAAAGAAAAAAGACTAACTGCTTTCAGAGTAACTCTGTCTGCTTCATCACTTTTTATTCTCTCATGTGCAGTATGGGTCAAATTATTTAAAATTCTGCCTTCCTTCAAGCACTTGCTTAATAATTGAGAATAAAGGATTCAGGTATTAGAAGTTATCTCTGTCTTTAGGCTATGGATTAGTAAATGGTCACTGTAATTCTAATATGAATTGAATATGATGTACTACTTCTTATCTGTGTCTAAGTAGACAAAAGTAATTTTAATATATAAATCTGTTCTGTGCTTTCTGATGAAAACTTTGATGCTGTTCCATAGGCTTTAAGACAGACTTTTGGAGACTTGTAGCTCTACCACTAGAGATAGTCAGTCCTCACATTTTTCTGTTATTAACCCAAGGTAATTATGTTGATATTACCAAGTAATTAGTGCCCCAGGAGCAGATCAGTAGATGAAAGCAGTTGACACTGAAAATGCTGTATCTTTTCACTGCATTGAGGTTCAGAGGTGTTATTTTAGAGCAGACTCCTGTTCCCTGGACGGAGTGCTCATGCTGTGCACACGTGCAGAGCTGAATGGACCATTCCATGATGCGTTGGACTCTTGAGGACTCGGCTCCATTAGGGGTTGTTGCACTTGTGGATCAGAGCTTCCAGTTCATTTTCCTCAAAAAAGAAATTTTGCATGCCCCAGTACTGCCTTGTAAACCAAACTAGTTAGGTGGGAACAATAAGGAGTGGATCACACCAAACTGTTAATGTAAATGTGGCTGTAATACAAGTTCTGTTACTTGGAGAATCCTTTTCCATAGTCTGAAGGGAGTGTTTGCACACACTTTGCAACTACTCTGTATGCAGACGTGTAAATGTCACTTGTATTCTAGGGTTGGGGTTCTTTCTTTCTTGCTGTAGAATTTTTCCCTGAATCTTTTTAAAAATGCTGATATGAAATAACCAATATAAAATAATAAAATACTCTAAAACATGCAGCAAAAAATCTTGAGCTAGTAGGATTTTGAAATATCAAGTGATAAGAGCCTAGGTTTCTTCTGCCTCACTTAGCAACGAAATCTTGCATTTTCTGTACAATGAGAAAAAAGAAAACTAAATTGCTTTAATTTTTAAGCTTCTGTATCCTGAGGTGAGGGTGTTTGTACTTGGTAGACTCATCTCTCTCATTCAGAGCTATGGCTTGTGCTACTCCCTTGAAGTGGCTTTATTGTAAGCCCTGATTTCAGATAGACTCCATGACAGCCTGTTCATTAATACATCCCATACTTGGTGCTCAGGTCATAAACCTGGACTCATTGGTTTCATTAAACAAAAGTCAGATTTTGCATTCCAACTGTTCACTGACATCCTCTTCTCTGTAGATTAGAGCTGTTAATATTCTCGCATTCTTCTATATTTTTGATGGCTGAATTTTTATTTTTCTTACACTGTAACCAGTCCTATTTGCATGTAGAGTACTAAAAGTACTAAAACTTTTAGCTTTCTAGTACTGGATAGAAGACTTTTCTTTTTCAGCTACTGACATACTAACAGAAACAATATTTCAAGAATTCTATGATTTTTCTTTTAGTGTATTTTAGATTATCGCAATTGCTAGGGTCTGCTGATTCATCTGCAATTCATTGCAGAGGTAAATTATTTCTTTGGAGAACTGTTCTATCTAAAGGAACTTACTGTTGTGCTTAGCAATCTGTGAGATCACTCTTGTTTGTGGATAATTGATTTTGTGATGTGATTGTTGCACAGCAGTGTGTGTATGTATTTCTTTTCTTCCCCTACCACTTGCCAAAAATGAGTGAGAAAAAGGGGCTGGGTGGATGAAGCTGGGATTTTGGTCACTAGAAGGTAAAGAAGATTGTGATCAATTTGTTTCATGTGTTAAGGGCGTGTTTGTCCTTTGAGGAGTTTCTTCATATGAATCTTGTCTCTGTGTGTATACACATGTATATAATCCATCTGGCTTTTTCAGTCTGAAAACACTGCTCTTTGTGAGATATATAGTTATTAGTTATCCCTTTTATATAAAACTTTTTTTTGTTTTTACATATCTGTGTTCAAGACTTCCCACATAAAGCACAGTACTGTGCCTGTTAGCTCTGTGACTACGACTTGCCCTCAAGCTGCTTGTTGAAAAATAACAGCCAAAGATCATATATGTATGCACTATTTCATGAAGAGTTGACTAGATTTTCATATGAAAACAGTTCTTAATATTGAACTAGTATTTATATGGCTGTGTATAACTGAAGTGTTTCTCTGGAATAGATGAAGAAATCAGGAACAGTTATGACAAAACAGTTATGTCAGCCTCAGCTGATGGGTGCTTCTGAGTGTTGGCTTTTGTACTGGAGCTTAGTCTTGAATTTTCCCTCCAATATTACCTTTTTTGCCCTTTTTTTTCCTAGACATTTGAGAGAGAAGGACTTGGATAGATAAATTGGGTATTTGAGAGTATAATCTACTTTTTAGCTACTCCACTAAATGAGAAAAACCCCCAAACCCTAACAAATACAGGTGGTAATTCAGTGAAAAGGTTGGCCTATCTCTTGAGTTCACTCCTTATAATCAAAAGTCAGTGTAACAGGATGAAAAGATTCCTATGACTACCCCAGTGACAACCAAAATTTCACCACTGAAGAATATCTCTTACTCCTGCTCAAATAATTTCTCTGACCTAGAGTAGAAATAGGATATGGAATATGCTTGGATTAGTTTATTTAAATAGAAGTACAACTTGAAAACAGATTTCTGAATGCTTGTAGCTCCTTTTCCAGAATAAACATTTTCTGTAGAACTCAATATCATTTATAATATAAGTGAATCACTAGACTTGTTTTAAATTCCTTTAAATTAAATTCAGAAGATGAGTAGAGCATATCTAGGTTTTCAGCTTGAAAATATATGAAAAAACATAGTAGCAAGGAATTGGTTCTTTTAAGAGTTCTGAACTGCGTGTTGCTTACAGAATTTGAGTGGCTTTAGCCAACAGATGTTTAAAACCACTTTTTAAAATCACTTGAGGAAATAAAAATGCATTTTGATTAATGAGATTTGGTGATATTGTGTTTCTCACTGCTTTTTTCTGCATGTTACTTTTCAGATTGTTACTTTTAATTGACATTTTAAAAGTTCTTTTGGGAGAATTTGCTCTTAATTTCACTTTTTACGTAGAATTTATATCTGAAATCAGACAAATTATTGTTTTTCCAGCTTTTCCTTTCCTCTCCCCCACACTTTGTTTTGTCTGTCACCATCATCATTTTAGGTAATTCAATCTGCTTATTCTGAAAAACTTTGGATTGATTAAAAATTGTGTTAAACTTTTACCAGATTTTATCTTTATGGAAAAAATTGAACTTCTCTATTTCTGTATTTCCTCTTTATAAACACACAGTTTTACTCTGAAAGGTCACGAAAATGCTGCTTCATAGATTCACTTTTTCAGTGAACCCAGCCTGTGATAGCTCAAATAAATTTTGGATTTGTTAGTTCAGGTTTCCAGCTGTTAGCTTTATTCTCATGAGTATTGCAGAGTCGGTTGGTGGTATAAAGGTATGAAGTACTTTTATCTGCATCTCTGGCAAAGAGGCTGTGCAGGTAAAGGAACTGCAGGTGTTATTTTGGGAAATTCCATGGGTCACACAAAGGCAGCTTTCCTTGCTGCCTTGGAGCTGAAATGCAAGAATGAGAGTATTAATTGACTGCTGAATACAAAACTGAGTTTGTAAATAGAGAAGAAAAATGCAGCTGTTAATTAATTTCTGCCTTTCTTACTGTGGAGCCTCATGACAAATCCCAAAGAGGAAATCTTTAATACCCCTCTGAGTGTAACTTTGCAGAGTATAGCTAGGCATTGCTTTATTTCATTTATGACACAGAATTATAAAAATTATATCTGAAAGTAACTTGTTTCTTTTTTTTCAGCAAACAAGAGCATGACTCTTCAGATGAAACAAAAGAATGCAGTAGAAATCAAACTAAAAAAGTCACATCCGTCGAAAAGAGTGAAGGCTCATCACTGTCAAATACAGAAAACGTTCCTAGTTTGGAACTCCCTGGCAACAGCTCAAAGAATTCTTTGCATGAGAAAAGAGCGTGCTGTGATTCAGCTAATAACAAACAGTTAGTAGATGAGAAACAAAAATGTATTCATGATGCAAGGGAGATGAAAATGTGCCAAAGTTCAGATGACATTGTCCTGAATGAGCAGGCTAAAGCGCGTACCTTGGATGAAACTGGGCTTTCAGCAAAGAACGTGAGGGACTTAAAGCTGACCTTGGGTGAAGATGTCAGTTTTGAGCAGTTCCTGAGAAGGAGGGATGAACCCGAATCCGTTAGTTCAGACATAAGTGAACAAGGCAGTATTCATTTGGAGCCTTTAACTCCATCAGAAGTACTGGAGCATGAAGCTACCGAAATTCTCCAAAAAGGTAATGTGGCACCTTCATCAAAGAAAGCAGGACAGCTCGCTGAACAAACAGATGAGACTTCTAGAGAAAGCAATCCCAGCAGAATGGGAACAACTGCTAACAAGACAGATGAAAATGAAGCAAGCTGAAATTGTGTTAATTTTATTATTTGTTTTAAACTATGGTAAGAACACCATGGACCATTCCTGATGAGTGTGCTCATGGATGCTAAATATTAAAAATTTTAAAAGTGAGAAGAGGAAGAGACACCAAAGGGAAGTTTGGATATGGAGGTAGCATGTATGTGTATGTATGACTGAATTCAGTAAGCTTCAAAAAGGTATGTTAAAATACATCTTCCTGTCTCTTGGATGTGATATATTATTAGATTGATACTTGAAAAGAGGTATAAATTCTAATTTTTTTATAGTTAACTAGCCTAGGATAAGGTGATTTGTTCGCCCAGAAAGTATTTTTCTAAATTCTTTAGTGTGAATATCATTGAACTGGGGATTGAGTAGGAATTCACTTCTGATGCTAATATGGAGCACACTTGTAATGAAGGTTATTGGTCTGCTGATAGTTTAAGTAAATATAAACCTCGAGACTTGGTGTCACATTCCTGTCTGTAAAAGCACGTAAACAGAAGTATATGAATTTGTGCACCTCTGTACAGGTGTAATCCTGCCAGGCTGTAAACTTACCTTAATAAACTTTCAGTGAAAGTGAAATTATTACAATAAAAATATATATTTGTGGGGTTTTCACTGTGCAGGCTGTGCAGAAATACCTGTATAAAGTAGGACATAATGCTGAAAGTACTGTAGCTGTTAGGCTTTTACCATTGGTTTAGTTATTATTAGCTGTAGACCCATAGGAATGGTCTGTAAGTCACACCAAAGTATGGCTTCGTGTAAAAATGGTTTTAGGCAAAAATAAAGAAAACTCCAAACTGGAAATACCACCTGGCATGCGTTCTGCCATTTTTGCAACTGCTACTGGCTAACTTAAAAATAGGACACAAGGGCATATAAAGTAGAATTGTACAGTTCAATTTCAGGACTTTTTGTAGTCTGTTATGTACAGAAGGATGGCTGCTGGTTTTGGTTTGATTTTTTTTTTTCTTTTGGGGGTTATTTTTGTCTTCTAGTTAGCTAGATTTAGGAATGCATATGATTAACAGTAGCTTGCTCTTTTGATTTCATTGCTCCATTTGAAATATTCAGAATGTGCTTTTGACTTATAGTTTTGTTTTTAATGAATGTTAAATGTTTTGAACAGCTATAAAAGCATTGCTGTAAATTATTACTTTTTGAGTAAATATTTGCAACAAAAATTTGTCTTTGTGTATAATTTTATGCTCAGCTTGAAACTTTGGGCATAGCCTTCTCCCATTTTTTAAAAAGATTTAGTGACATTTCCCAAAAAATAAGTAACTTCAATATTGTCAATGTAAGACCTATGTTTCATTGGGGATTTTTGTTAGTTTTTGGTTGGTTTGTTTGTTTTATTTTAGAATTAAATGAGCAAGTGCCTATGCATAAAGATTTTTTTGTACCTGTGCATTGCAATATGATGTGCTAACCTTTCCAGACTATACAGATATTTTTCTGGCCCATCAGCCTGCAACTGAAGTTTCCTCTGTCCTTTTATGTTCACCAAGCTCAGTTGCTAAGTGAGTCTAACAGTATTAAACTCTAGAGACTATCCAGCTTACTATTGGAACCTCTAAATAAACTAGATCTCAACAGCCTCAAAAGTTCCTTCAAGCTCTAAAGAGATGTTTGATTTCAATTTTGGACTGCATCTTCATTGTTATCCACACACGTATAGAAGACTTTTAAAAAGAAAAGTGTAACAGTTTACATATGGCTCTTTGAGATCTGCCCCTTGAAGAATTTCAAATACCACAATACATGAAAAAGCTGAGAAGAATGAGTTGCATTATTCTTTTGTTCTTTAAAGATTGTAGTGAAACCATTAAATAGTGCTTTGGTTAACCAGTCTGGTGTCTTCATGCTTTTACACATGGAAGGTTAGTCATTGCAATGCTTTATTTTACACAGTTGAAAGCAGTTAATCAACTACAAAATTGGATGTGTGTGTTACTGAGGGAGTTCCTGAATGCATCTGTGTTGAAACCAGAAAAATCTGTAGTATTTTTAATCTGCTTGATGACCTTCCATCAAATTATATGTTTTGAATAATGCTCTGATATGTGATGTTAGAAAAGATAAAGTTCAATTTGAACCAGTCGTGATACTTGAAATTTCCTCATATATGTTTTTATTGTGCAATTAAATTTTAAAAACCATTTTAATAAGAATTTGGAGGAATTTAGCCACATAGGGTTGAGAAAAGGTGGGAAATAGAACTCAAAGACCTGCAGATTTGGTAGAATTACATCCATATCATCTCAGCTGATTATCATGTAAAGCATCCTTTGTTTCAAACCTTGTTGACAATGCTTACGTAAAAAGTAATGTTAGGTACAAACCACTCAAATATCTTCTGGTCCTTCTGAAAGAAGAGGTGAAAGAACTCCATTGTTCCAGCAAGAGCATCAGATAGCTTTGCATTGGCAGGGAAGGTTTATCATGAAAACACTGGCATGGTATTTTTGCGAAGGAGGAAAACTAAAACGCATTACTCTCTTTCCTATATGAAGTAATAGATTGCTCATAAACATTGTAGGAAACTGCACAAGTACAAGGATGAATTTCTGTCATGTTATTTGGGAGTTTCCCAAAGAAAAGGTAAATTGATACTTTTGGCAGAAGCTGCTCTGGAGGATCAAGTTCCATTACCATGCTTTTAGTTAATTGAACATAACTGCCCATGATTCAGTTTGTTGTTTCTGAGTCATTTAAAAGTTGGTTTTTCCATCCAGCCATCAGTTGTTCTTACACTGTATCACCTCTCTTTTTGTCCTGGAGAAGACATTTCACCTCCGATTTTCACTGCCTTACCAAAAAGCAGTCACTTAATTCTTGGTGTCCATAGTAGAATCACCCTTTCCCCTCATCTCAAGAGCTTTATCATATTTCTTGAATAATCACTGCAGCTTCTTTATATAGTGCTTATTTTTAAGGAAATCATGTGTCATGTGTATGCTGCCTACATTATTGACATTTAATAGAGAACTGCAATTATCATGATGATCAGTGAGCATTCAGTCCCTTAGATCTTCAAGTGCAATCAGTGTATGTTTGCCTTGTGCAGCTTGGGAGAGAAGCTTTGCTTGACGTGTGGTTCAGATTTTCCTAAATGGAATGGCTGAGTAAACACACACAAAGTCCAATTATAGCACATGCTGAATTCTAAATATTGGGTAATGTATTTGAAAAAAGAAAGTTTTTATAAAAAAACTTGTTCTGCTTTTCCTTTCCTTGGGCAGAGAGAGACAAGAACCTTGGGCAATACCTGTTAAATCTCATTTTTGTCATGCTACTTCTAGAAGAGATCAGAAACTAAAAGTCAGGATAAAGACTCTTGAGTAATGCTTGTATTCTGCAACACCTTAAATAAAAGATCTTACAGCTTTTCTGCAGGCATTAAACATTGTTATTTATATGCTGGCATGCAGAAAGCAGTCATTTTTTTATACTGTCAGATACACAGGTATTCCAGTAAAGACATGACCATAGTCTGTCACAACAGAATTTTGTTACAGACCTATTAACTTAAAACTATAATTTTTCTAATTTTAGAATTAGAAATTTTTGTGTGGGGCAAATTTATACCTAATTGTTCTCTTTTTGTTTTCATTAGTGTTGATTTTGCAGCTTGTGAACTTTGTCTAGTTGCATCCTGTATATTTTGATGTACGCTTCATATGCTCTTAATAAAAGAAAAAGATAAGTATGTTTTATGATTACATTGAATGGCTTTTGCTTTTAAGAAAATGTTTATTCCAGTTTTAATGTAGGTCAAAAGGACAGTTCTCAGTCCCTCAGTGAAGGATGGCATGTTACCTCCTTTGAGCATTGTTTTTTATGCAGGATTTTGCCTCTAATCTTCCCCATTAATTCTATGCTAAAAGGGAAGGTATGTTGGCTAGTATTTCATATTAGTTTACAGACACTATGCAGAGAGTTCCTGTGAGTTTTGAAGCACTGTTGTAGCTCTAAGACAACTAATTAAAATTTTGTGTTCAAACATTTCATTGACCCAAATTAACCTTGTAAAGTTGATATTTCCAATTTGCACCAGATTAAAGGAAACAAAAAAGTGGAAAATGTTTATCTGTGAAATACTTTCAAGGGAGGTGAACATAGTTGTGCCTTCAAGGTGCTATAAAGCTAATGTGTTTATTGACATAAAAATATGCTGGATTTGTTGAGGGACTTTTTCCTGTTGAAACCATTATATCAGAGAGTTTTTTTCTGACAACCAGAACAATAACTGTGATCTTATATCTGTATCTGCATTTATGTTTGGGAAAATTTATCTTCATATTAGGGAAATTGACTGCTCAAAGTACATGTGTGGACTGTAATCAGGCCAAAATAAGACTAAGTCCAGGATTAAAACCAGTAGCTTTTCAGCAAGCAATTCTCTATTTTTAAGCAGCATTGCTTGATAGCTGATGTTATGAACCTAACAGAAATAAACTGCATTTCATACTTTAGTTAACTGAAGTCTCAGTGTTAGGCATTTAAGTCAAAAGAGCTATTTTCTCCAAAAATTTTTGTGAATAAAGTGTTTTCTTTATGAAGGAAGTTGTCTCATACTGACAGTGTGCTAGCCTTGAAAATGTAACCTTCATATGTTTTGCTCATAATACATGTAATTTAGAATTAATTCTTTTGACTAAAGGAAATTCACCTGTGGCTCTGTTCCTTATGGCCTCCTGTGAGTTTTTCATATGAATCTGTCACGATATTCTAGCAACAAATTGAAGCCTTTGTTTTCCTCTCTTTTAATTTTATAGAATTGGAACATAAATGCGTAATAGTTTAAAAATTGTATGTATTTAAATTACCCGTGGGTTTACTATCTGAAATGAGGATTCAGTTTTGTGTACCAGTTTCTTGGGTTTTCAGATGAGATTTGTCTTTCCACCTATTGGAGACTTCACTACATCTTGGGGCTAGCAAGTTGAAGGCACCTAATATCATTTCCCTGGTTATTTAAGGAAATCCAGTGTATTTGTTAGATATCATTTAAGTAGGACAGACTAGAGGCAGTCAAAGTGAATCCCAGTACTTTGAGTGATTAGGAATAATTCAGCCTTAAAGGAAAACTTCAGAAACACTGAACTTGATAGATAAATGGTGGCAGTGTAGGAAGTCAGGTGAAGCCTTAGCTACTTTTGACTGTTCCTGCATTCCTATTACTTTTCTTTGTGTATACACACACACACACACTGTTATGTGCAACTATAATGAAATCAACTTGATTTTATTTTCCCTGATGTACCTGAACAGAGTAATAAAACACAAAGAGGATCTTGTTTTTATCACACTAAAAATGAGAGTTCAGCAGCAATCCTTAGGCTGTTTTGAGCATAAAGTTGTCTAAACAGATTGCTCTAAAATTGCCATTATACTTCAATTAGAGTGTTTTACTAATCCAATCACGCTTCTTGACTAGGTGAGCTACTCCCTTATCTTGGAAGCTTTTAACATGTTATTGCCTCTTAACTGCTATTCATATTTTGGCAGTAATAAGAATATATCTGTTGTCCTTTCACGTAATTTGTGGTTTTTATTAATGTATTCTTTATTTAATGTGTTTACACAGTCCTTACAAATGTCATCAAAAAATTTATTGTTTGAGAGAGCTTACAATCTACTTGTACTCTTATGAGAATTTCTTGGTCACATCTCTTATGTATGTTACCCTGCAAAACATACAGGGAACAAGGAGAGGGAACTGTGATAAAAATGTTCAGCAGGTCAGTCTTTTGCTTATCCTTAATTACAGTGGATAAAATATATCCACTCTGAACTGACTCCCTGCCATAATAGCTGTATTCTCTTCCTTTTAGGTGATGCTGAAGGTGATAGGAATTGTGAACAGCATCTCCAGAGAAAATACAAAGCAGCAAACAAAGAGTGTCATTGGATTATCAAGACGCCTCATTGCAATAAAAGATCAATAAGAAGCAGCAGGAAATGGGAAATTTACTGTGAGTGGAATATAGAACATGTACAAGCAAAATGTTTCTGCTTTTAGTTTTTTATTTAATGAGAGTTTGGTTAATGAGAGTAGACATCTCTGTCAAGAAACATGAGATTCTGTGCAGCATCAGACAAAACTTACCGGTCCATTCACAGCACAAAGATATGGCCTGACTGTAAACTAATATTCTTGAGTATAATGTACACCAATTTGTTAGAGATCAATAACTGACAAAGTTCACTTAGTATAAACATAGTTACAAACATAGTCCATCAAGTGAAATGTATATCATTGTCATTCATCTGGCTATGTGGAGATGAGAAGCACTTTCTGCACCTCACCTGTATTATTCACTTGGGTCTCTTATGTTTTATTTACCCTCCTGAACATGCAGAGCGGGAAATGTTTATGCTTGCTGGAAATCCAGAGAAAACTCAACAAATACTTGGGTGTAAAAGTAAAAAAATGACTTCCCCACTGTGCCAGCAGGCAGAATGCTGTGTTTGTAGAGGTTATGTCACAGAACCATTGATCAGGCTCTTCCATACATAGTGTCCAGTGGAGCTCTAGAGGAAGTTAGTGAAGCTGAAAACAGCTTAAAAAAGAGCAGATTCATCTGTTTAGGTTTCACAAGAGTGCCCTTTAAAATTCCAGTGGGTTCTGCATCAGATGCTTATGTTTTTGTTACTCCCCTTGTCAGCAAGTTCTGTGTTGCAAATTGTGCATGACTAGAAAAGTCAAAAGGTAAAAGTTGATCAGAAAAAAGTCCACAGAAGAATTCTTTTGTTCTACACGTAGTTGTGTGAATAAATTGGATTGACTGAGAACGTGTGCAGAAATGTTCTCCATGCAGGTGCTGAGGTGGAGCTGCTGTGAAGGTGAAGCAGACAAGCCATTACTCTGTGTGTGGAGGGATGGCTGCAGTAGGTGCCTGTGAAACCACAGCTTACTGGTATTTTCAGCATTTATGGACTTGCAGTATGTAGTGGGTGGATGAATTGCAAGGTAACCAGTGCCAGCTGTGAAATGGAGACATGCTTAACTAGACATGATATGAGAAATCAGAACTGGAGTCCCTACAGGCAATCCAGACAATGGCTTCTCCTATTATGACAGAAGCAAGGCTGTTAAGGGGTTTTTTTGTTGGTGTTTTTTGGGTTGGTTTGGTTAATTTTTAACAATACAGTATAATTTTTAAATAATGAGTGAAAAATTGGGTGCAACTGTGAGCTTCAGCAAACTCAGTAATGAGCTAAGACAGCTTGGTTTGCAGTAGCTGTAGTGCTGATGAAGTCTGTAACCATTACAAGAGGGTATTACTGAAACTGAAAATGAGAGTAAGTTGGACCATGTTCAGATGTTAAAAAGCTCTTTACAAAAGGGCAAGGAAAACAACAGTAAAATATTCTGGTCTTCCTAAAGCAGAATTTGAGGGTCTTGTCAATGAAACATGGTAAGTTTATTAAATATGCTATAGAATATATGAGAAAGTTGGTTTTATCTGCTGCAGTTTTGCTCCCTAATTTCAGCTGTATGTATGCCACTGCAGCTTCAGAACATCTGGGTACAGTGAATTTTTTTTTCTTTTCTGCACCTGCAAGTGTAAGTACACACATAAACAAAAAAGAAATTAAATCTTTCACAAAGCCGAAGAGAAAGAAAAAACCCAGCCAGGCATGAAGCTCAGGGGAGCAGTATGACAAGTGCTGAGCTGTAAACAAGC
Source organism: Phainopepla nitens (assembly GCA_013400175.1). Lineage (NCBI taxonomy): Eukaryota > Metazoa > Chordata > Aves > Passeriformes > Bombycillidae > Phainopepla > Phainopepla nitens. Next base: position 714,288 of record VXBQ01003134.1, read on the forward strand.
TTGAGAGGGATTTAATTCTTATGACAAGCGCCAGTGGTAGCATCTCACATGGACTCAGCATATGCACACATTTCGGTGGAGAAATCACAGAGGACTTAATGCAAATATAAAAAAGCTCAGAGCACATCAGTCTGTGCTGTTCTAAAAATAGTCTCAAAAATCAGGATGGGCAAGGGTTGTAATTATCTCGATTTTTCGGATTTTTGCCACTTGTGGGAGGTTTTGTGGTTTATGCTCACACTATAATTAGACTTTATAACATACAAACTACAAACTCTTTAGGATAGGGATTGGCTCATATATTTGTAGGGCAAGTACAACAGGACCTCACTGGGTTGTATTTTCAGGGTGATAGTACAATACAGCCCCTGGGTAATAGCTGTTCTAAGTTTTAAAAGGGCTTATTTTAGGTCATAAGGTTTTTGTTGTTGTTTGTTAAGGAAAGAGAAATATGATGTAATTTGGTATCCACATTAAATTTTAAAAGCCTTTAATGCACACTTCTTCCCTAATTACGGTCAGGTCCTTTCTCTTTCAAATACGCTTGTAACTGCCTCATTTCTCTTAGCAACATTCTGAAGAGTACACACTGCAAACCATCCCCAGCACTCTGTACTTAAGCAGAATTCCCCATGGCAGTTGATGAGTTAGTGCTGCAAGATGTAGCCTGTTTTCACTTGACCTTCAGACAGGGTTGGAATGAGTAGCATGTGCTCCAGCCACTGGATAGGTTTGGCTCATTTAAGAAATTAGAGTAGTGCTCTATTCACCTTAGATCTTCAGTCTAGTGTTCTTTTCTCCTTTCCTCAGTCTGCAAAAAATTAATTTAAAGGTTGCATTTACTAGCAAAAGGTTAATAATCCCTGGAGATCTTTAGGCTTAGCCAAATACTATTGTGTGGTATTGTAGTTAGCTAAAAAACTAGGTTTAACTGTAGTTTGGATTTCATTGCAGAAGGTGGACTCTAGGAATAGAATATCTCTTGGATCAAATTTTTCTTGCTCATTTAGATGGTTGACAATTGGGAAAACATGTTATTTTACAAAAGTTCTATTATGTTTTAAATATGCTGAATTTTTTATACCAATTTACAACACTGATATTTCTGGATTCAAATGTGAGATTTTATGTGTGTGTGCAAATTACTTTTCATTTGTATGATGCTTCTTACCCTGTTTCTGGACATGTGATTTTGACATCCCTTTTATTACAAGTGATTGAAAATGACCCTTCGTTTGCAATAGTTGTAAATAACCTTCAAAATAACTATTAACAGGCTTGACTTCACCAGTGGAGTAGTTTATCACTTTTGGCATAGAAAGCAAAAGCTACTCTTTCCTTCTCTCACAAACGCATTAACATCAACTGTTTTAAATATTTTTTAATTATTATTTTTTATTTCTAGAATTTTTCTATCAAGGACAAGAGAACATAGGAAGGGCTCATTTTGTTCTACAGTAAGTATTCTAATGGATTGCAAAACTGCTAATAAGCATTTTGTATTTTTGGAAACTGTAATTATTTACTTTACTAATTGAAAATTACCTGGATAGCTCAGTGAATAGAAGAAGAACACAATATCAGAATCCTTTATTACCAACTGACTAGAAAGAAAATTCTTTGTTACCAGAGCAGATGGAAACTCTCAGTCTGAACTGTCCATTATTTACAGAAGTTTTGAGACTCGTGTATAGTTTAAAATACTGAAGTGAGTTAACCAAGCATTAAAATCCAAACATCTCTGAATCTTGAAAACCAAATCCTGCTGTAGATTGGATCCTTTAATGTTTATTTTCTGTTTGAATATTGAGTATAGTGCTTCATATTGCAGAAAGCCACATAGTTCTTTGCACAAAATGCTGGAACTTTGGAGAGCACTTGTATGAAGGTAAGAAAAGATGTTTCTTGCAGTGGGGATAAACATAAGGCAAATATGTCTATGAACAAGATAAATACCTCTTCTTAAGGAGGGACTCTTTTTTTTTTTTTTTGTAATTAGTAGAAATTAAGTTCATTGAACGTTATTGTATGCCCTATTATTGAACCTAGCTCACAGTTCTTGTGGGGTAACTAAAGCAAGTTGAATAGCAAGCTACCAATAGCTTACAGTTTAAATCTTGCTACATTTAAGAGTGAGACAGCACTTTTAGTCCTCTATATATTGCATATATTGGTCTGAGCATTCAGAAGGTAGAAAATGCTACATTTACTAGATTTCTCCTTGTAAAAGACAGGCATTCATTCTGGATGATGAAGATGAATTTTACCAGAATACAAAATTGTCCTAAACCACTGACTGAATTTAAACTTTGCTCCATTAATTTCAACCCTCAGTGGATGCACAGGCCAAACATCAGTAACCTGCAAGATTTGTTAAAGGCTTTACTCTTCTAATTCCCAGTGGGATTTGTTAATGTTGACAGCTGTTAAAATTCTCAAACTGGAGCTCCACATCAGTATTCTCTTCCTCACAGACACCTGTAATGGGATTTATCTGTTTTCTTTGTTATTCCCTTTGCTCATTTAAATGTAATGTGCATTTCTCATCAGACCACTGGATTAGTTCTATATAAATGACTAAAATACACAGATACATGAACACACATATGTTTGTCCCAGAAGAACACAGCATGGTATTTTGGATGTGATTAAAATGATGGACAAAGATAAATAGAGTGCTATAATCCTTATGCATTTCTTTCAAACACAGAAGACATTTTTTTATTATGTGGCCAGGAAGGTGTGGCCTCTTGAAGCTACTCCTGAGATTTTCATCTTCCCTATCCCCTCATCAATGAGCTGTGTTCTAGGAGTGGAGAAATTTATTATGTTTATACTTCTGGTGCTTTACTACCAGTCACAGGCTCCTCCCCTGACCCTCCTCTCTTCTGATTTATATTAGTTGGAATTTCGGCTTTGATAATTGTATTTTCCTGGAGAGTTTAGCCAGATATTGGGCTAGTATTGTATTGCTTTAAGGATTACTAATTCCAGGGCCCTTGTTCTGCAAATTATGTGTAAATAGATGTGCTAATGGGTGTTTTCACCTGATATCTTATTGAGATTCCTATTGAACCGGTCTTGTGTGCCTCGGTTCATCTATGGTGCAGGCAGCTCAAGATGCCAGCCTTGTATTTGCACATGAATGAACTCGAAATAGCTCAGGTGCAGTGGCTGGTGAAGCTGAGGGAGGGGTGGCTGAACAGTCCAAGACAGAGCAGTGAAGAGAGCAGCATTGTCACTGCCACAGGCCAGGCTGGAAGAGGCTTTGGGCAGCCTGGGCTAATGGAAGGTGTTCCTGCCCATGCAGGGGGCTGGAGCTAGATGATCCATAAGGTTCCTTCCTACCCAAACCATTCTATGATTCTATGATAATATCTGATTTTACAGCCTGCATATGTGGCAGGCTCCTTTCTCATCACTCAAGGCTCGATTTTTGTCATAAAGTGGTACTTAGTCACTTAGATGTTGACAAAGACAGGGATAGACTTTGGTAATTTAGTAACTGATCTATGGTCTTGTGAGAAAAAAAACAGTAATGCAAGGAAAAGATGTAAAATACTTCATCTGAATGAAATCACTTGTAGTCTCCCCTGGCTTTTTATTTTAGCTACTTAGGGAACTAGTAATTAAAACTGTTATTTTAATTGTGCAACTTCGGCATTTTAATCTCAACCCCCTTGTTGTCATTTTTCACTTCATACTGCATGCAGAAGCCCAACCCAGTATACATGGTATAAATATGGTGTACTTTTCTTACCTAGTTAACAAAAAATCCTGTAAGAAGTTGACAGTGGGAGGTTGGAGAAAGGAAGGATTTTAATGGATCCAAGTCTGAAATATGAAGAATAAGCAACTTTCTAAAATTAGCCCTGGATGAGAATCAGATAAGCTGAGAATATATAGTATCTTTTGTAGAAACAAAGTATTTCCTAATTTCCATTCCAATGTTTTCATTTACAAGGCTGTTCCTGAGCAAGTGACCAGAGCATAATACTCAAAACATAGGGAGAAGCATCAGTCAGAACAGATAATTTACTTTGGAACAGTACAGACAATTTCAGAGTTTTAAAAAAAAAAAAAAAATCCCTAAAACGTACTTTGCATGAATAACAAAGGTAGGTTTTGAATCTTGTTATTATTTTTGATGGTGTAAAAATCATATTTGCGTATTTGAATAGCCAGATTTTGACATCTCATCTAAAGCCTTTTCCTGACATAACTTAAAAGCAGAGAGTGCACAGTTTCTAATAATAAAAATCTTTGCTATTTTCTAACACAGGCACGTACCAGTGAAAAGATGCTACCTGTGCATCAAGCGTGAAGAATAATGTTGTCTTGTTCTAATGTGTCAAAATATTCTTTAATGAGGAAAGGTATATAAAATGTACAAAGCAAGATAAACCAGCTACTAATACCTTCATTACTGTCTGTCAACAAATGACAGTCCTATCAGTAAATGAATGAGCTAGCAGGGATAAATGGACAGGTTATAGAAATTGCTTTCACAGTGATCTCTAAACACAGAAGATGCAGTTTTAAGCTTTCAAATTTCAATGCAGTCATTTTGGCAATAGGAACATATGAATGTGTCAGGTGTCAGAAAATGTTTTACTCTTTATATTCCATAATTAAGCTTTGTCATTTTTTTTTTTAATTTTAAATACCCCTTGTGAAATATCAGTGAGTTTCACTCTTTAAAACTGTGTGGCCGCTAGCATTATTATGGACTGTAGAATTCAACCTACTAATTATACTTCTAATAGGTACAGTTGATGAGGTTTTGGCCTTCCAGAATTAATGGACCTCTTTGTCTTGCTTGAGGCATATCAGAGCTTAATACCATCAACAAAATGCTGATCTGCCCTTTGGTTCCAGTAGGTAATGCTGGGACATAATATTTTTGAGGCTCATTCCAATAGTAAAGTTACAGTTCTAATGATGGCTCTGCAAACATATGGCAAACAGAAAACACTTCTCATAGACTAAACAACGGAGCTTCCGTTAAACTTCTGGAATGACTAAACCCAGTAAATTGTTAAACACCAAAGTGTTTGTTTGTTGTACTTTTTTTAGTTATTTAACACCTGCCTCCTTCCTGCTTTAAGGTATAATCAGCATTAGAAATACTATTGCTAATCAAGTTGTCAAATCTTAAAGCACATATACAGTTCCTGCTACTTTAAAACTGTACTGCTGCTGCTGCTTTAAAGTTCCACCTGATTTTTACCTGAGAAGAAATGAAAGGAGACTGTATTTCTCATAAATTAATTTATGACTGTTTATACACCAGGTGGTTTTTCAAGTGCTGGCCAAAACTGATGGTGTTTAAACCAGAGCAACTGAGAAAGATTGAAGAAACTCATGGAAATATCCATGATGGGGTAGTAGATTTGGGACTTCTAACAGCCAGATTATTTATGCATGTGGAAGTACATTCTTAAGCTTCACATTTGTGCTTGTGCATTTGATCCTGTAGTGAGCCTGTGCTTTTAAAAGCATTCTTACTGCTATATATAGTAAGTTTAGCAAAGGCTGAAGGTGTGATGATGCCATTAATATGAATATCTGTTCATCGTTTCCCTCAGAAGTCAGACTGTGACTATGCATAGTTTTAAAGACAGGATCTTTGAGATGTGGGCAAAGAAGGACCACGGAAAAATTATGGTTTACTGTAAAAGGTGCATTCTGTCCTCCCCTTAGTTGTGTCTATTTTATGCAGTTCAAATTAGCTACATTTCAGTACATTTCTTTTGATGTATTTGCCCAAGCCCCTTGTCATTTCCCAAGTAGCATTTGCTAACAGATTGAATTTTGGTGCCATCATCTGTTGGCCACATACAAGCCATCATCTGTTGGCCACATACAACTGCATGGGCAGATGGGGATCCTGAAACACTTCTGGTATTGCTTAGTTCACATCCAGCTTCATTTCTTGTGCTCACAACTTATTATTGTGCTTTAAAAAAACAAACGCATACAGAAGTCCATACAGTGGAGCAGCCATTGTCTGTTGGGCTGGATGTCATATGTGAATATTGGCACAGACAAAACAGGCTTTTTACACAGAAATAAACTAGACAGTGTGAACTGTAGAACTGCATTTACAAAGCTGATGTTAAATTGCCACTTTATGATAAAAACTATAGGTGGTCCTGATATGTGGCAGCAACAGTATGTATTGAAGTTATTTTTCTGTTTGCAAACTTATGCTTTGTTTCAGTAAAGAGTTTGACTTCCACGAGCAAAACTATTTGAAAGTAGTTAATAGTGACTTCATTCTGCTCTAAAAAGTAGAGCTCAAACTCCAGGTTTTTGGGGATAAAGTATCTTGCCAGTAATGTGTGTTCTCTTCAAGACTAGCTTCTGCAGAAAGATGACTAATTTCCTTGCTTTAGCAAAGTGTTGTCTTTACATCCAGCAGATCATCCAGAGACAAGATGTAACATGATTCTTACTTGCTGGTAGTAGATATATACACTGTAATTGGCCTTTTCTAGCTGTGAGGTGGTGTAGCAGTAAGAATACTGTCTATATTTGAGGCTTGTTATCACTAGGTGAAAAACTTCTCTCCATTTGCAGCTTCAGCTTCCATTTATGAATTTCTATCCAAGTACAACGAAAGAAATAAGTGTGAAGATGCTGGAGAGATGTCTGGCCTAAGAGTCACAGTTGTCACAATGATATATGAGCCTTGGCTGCATTTCAGGGCTACGTGCCTGATGTTTGTGGATGGAAGTCATTGTCCAAAGACAGACTCAGTCTGTGTCTGAGTTGATCTTTTTCCATTAAGAGGCAGTGCAGAGAGCTGCTGACATGATCTCACCCTGAAGTAGATGTTTCTAACTGGCAGGCACTCCTGCTTTCTATCCATTGTCAGTAACAAAATTTTGGGAGATGCTATGGTCTCACTTTTGCTAAGATGGAGCCCATGTCAATACATTTTTGTCACAGAGAAACAAACTCCATCATGAATATTTACAAATGGTTGTCAACTGAAAATGAATTACTTGGAAAATCCCTGAGCAACATATTGGAAACTGGCCCAGCTCTGAGCAGAGGGTCAGACCAGACAACTGCCACAGTCCAGTCCTCAGCTTGTGTTTCTGGGTTTAAAGCAGGTACCCTTTCTCAAGGGTGAGAACGAAGGGGAAAGCTTTCTCTTGTAATATGTGTGGGATTGCTGTGTTTGATCCTTAGCAACCAAACAGATACATAACATTTATAACTCAGTGACAGATCTGTGCTGCACAGTAAGCTGCCCAGGTGGACTCAAAACTTGTCACTGATTTTTGCACTCTCTTAATCTTCCTGCTTATTCTGTGCTTCATTAAAGTCAATCTCTGCTGGACAGACTGTCACTCAGGCTAGGCCAGTCCTGCTGTCTGCACTCTCTGGGGATCACCCTTCATCCTGATAAATGGTCTATTAGGAGAGCACGTGTCAGAGAGAAACCCTTCGTGAAACTAAATAGATTAGATCCCCTTCCCTCTGAACAGTCTCAGTGGAATGGAGTAGGCGTGATCATTAAAGTGGATTTAGAGTGAGAAGACACTATTCCTCAGGACAGAAATTACTCTGAGTTTACAAAGGTATGGATTAGTTCTAGTAAATATACAGGGTGAAAACCCTCAGTGTTAGCACTTGCCACCAGAACAAATGCAGTATGATGGTCTGGAAGTTGCTGAATCTTCTTATGGTACCCCCTTGGGAATTGAATAGATCCAGCCTTTCTCTATGCTTTTGTAATACCCTTCTATACCTACTGCAATTGCCAGCATGAAGGAGCTGTAAAAATTGAATATTCTTGCAGTGCAGTTTAGCAGCTGCAGGTACATTAGAATTCTTAAAATGACCAGCAAAGGAAGGGGATTTCTGGTTGTTACAGACATCCTGTCCCCCAGCTGTGGCATTGTGAGTGATTGCTGCTCTGTCCTTGACCCTCTAAAAACATTATGATAACAGCAAGGCCAAAAAATCCCTTGCAAAAGCAAAACCTGCCTTTGAAACCATGTTTACAAGCGTGATTTATTACATGGCAACACACATCCAAATGCCTCTGGTCCATCTTCTGGTGCTGCCTTTACCTGGTGCAGGTTTCCTCAGGTGGGACATGGGGAAGGGAGAAAGAGGCTCTGGTTGCTCCTGTTTGTTTCTCTGTGGAGTTTGGGTAATGGTAGGGATGGGAAGATGAGCTCAGTTGTTGCTCTGAGGTTAGTGGATGTTTAGCAGAGGTTGCCTCTGTTTTGCAGACCCCAAGAGGCAGCTGCAAGCTCTCAAAACTGCATTTTTAAAAATTACTTTTAAAGTAATTTTTTTGTCCTTCTCTTTCATCTTCCCTTTCTCTGCACTACTGGATGAGGGTGAAGAGAAAATGGATTCCAGGCTTTTCCATACAGCTGTCTGTGTCCTGAGCAGGCATTTCCATTGGCAGCACAAGTCTCCATGTCTCTGGTCTTGAGCTTATTCGTTGGGTGTTGCAGGAATGCCTGTGGGAAAGGAAAAGCCTGTGCGAAGAGTAGGCAGGCAAGATCTGGCAGGCAAGATCTTGGTGCTTCTTTTTTGTTGCTTGAAGGAACATGCAGAAGCTCTGATTGTCACCCTTGTTGGAGCCAGTCCAATAGAAACATCTCGGTTCTCTTGGCACCAAAGAGAGTGGCAGGTCCTCATTGGTGGCATTTGCACCAAAAATGGGGAGGGAATGCTGCCAGAAGACTCTCTTGTGAGAAGAGTGGCTATCACCTAGGGAAAGGATAGAAAAAGATTATGCTGAGGAAGTTAATTTTAAATTAAATAAAGGAAGATAAATTCAGATTTTTCCAGCAGAGCATCTTCCAGAAAAAGAAATCAAAATAACGAAAAAGTTATAAATGATGAATTCAACTTTAGTTTCAATGAAGGATTAAGCAAATATGTAGACTTTTTAATAATAGCAATAAAAACATACAAGTATCATATCAATATGCATGTTGTAAACTCATGTAATCACTTTCAGTTATTGTTCCTAAACTGCATCTTGCTTTTTGCAACAGTAATATATTCTCTGTCTGCCTGGGAAGATCTGGTAGACAGTGACTGCAGTGATGGTACAAAAGTTGATAGAGGTAATGTGGGGAAGTTCTGGAAGAAAAATTTCAGCTCTTTCTTTTGTTGTCATTTATTTAAATACAAATCTTTCAGGGGAAAAAAAAGTCCAAAATCTGATAAATATTCAATAGCCTTGGTGCATTCATGAATGTGAGGCTGAGGTTATGGAAATGGTGACTCATACAGAAACCTATCCAGGGAAACAAGGCACTTGTGTTAAAGGAAGAGCAGGGTACAGCAAACTCTTAAATTATGCCAAGGCCTACAGTGTATTTTAGTGTCTTCTAATAGTGAATTTTAAAGATATACTATGTAGGGAAATAGTCGCTTTGGTCATTTTCAGGCAGGCCTAGGCAGCAAGGCATTCAAACAGCTGTAATGAGTGCAGCCTCTGCTCCCAGGTCCAAGAAGGACAAGTGCCTGTGATGTTACTGTGAGGAAAGTAGGTGGTTATGAAGCCTGAGACCAGGTTGCCACACACAACTGGAGTCAGAATTGAGGGTGTAGAGGGGTGGTATCCAGGAATGTGGTTCTGCTGTGCTGTTTCAGGTTCTGGTTTGTGCCAGTAGAAGAGCTCTCCCCAGGCCAGGATCCTCTCCCAGGGCTGGGTGCAAACAGGTGCCATAGCTCATTTTCCCTTTCTGTTCCTTGGTAAATCAGTGTTTGTGCACTGTGACTTTCACTCCCTGGGCAACATGCCCCAAAATGTGGCCTGGGGAGACCCTTCTTTTTCTCTGCCAGTCCTGAGGAGGGGTATGAGAGACAGCTCCTCCACCTGAGCAACATTATGGAATGCTATAAATATGCCAATTCTCTAATTTATGAAGGTTAAAGCTTACTTAACCTATTTAAAAAATGTCGCTGTTTCCAGGGTATCAACAATTAAAAAGGTACCTGGGAGAGACCTACAGAAAAGCTTGAGGGTATGTCATGGATGTCATGTTACTTCATGGCTTTACATTTAAGCATCTTAATTACTGCATCTGCTTACACTTAGAAGATTATCGACTAGAACAGGTTCAGAACTTTGTGTGAATGAAATCTGCAGAGCATAAAAAGAATTCACAGTAAATGTTTTGTTTGTAGGTAGATATGAAACAAAAATGTATGGTTTGGTATTTGTTGTGTACTGGTATTGTTATTCTTGTCTATTTGTTATGTTTCTGCCATACTTCATTTTGCATTCATTACAGAGCTTTGCCTTACAGTATGACATGATTAAGCTTATGTTTAGCATTATTATTATAACATTTTCTTGTAAGCTCTGCCTGTTTTATTGCTGAATTACACATTTTTAGGAACATTATTTAGAAAATAAATGTCAACAAATGTATAGGATTTTTTTCAGGTTTTACTCAGATCAAATCTTAAGTAAAACAAAATCTTAAGTGAAGTAAAATACAGCTTAGTAGAGCCTATAAATAAAACCTTAACATTCATTTATCACTGACTAGGATTGGCCAGAAAATTGCTATTTAGGAGGGTTTCCATACATTTTGGGATGAAAATAATCTCTCTTTTTTTCATGGCTTCTGGAGGAAAAAAGGGACAAATTCTCTATCTGATGAAGTTAAGGCCATGGAATGTGGATCTTCTATATCCAAACCTACTGGCTATTCAGTATTATCTATTATTTATGATATATTTCACTTTATAGTCTACATTTTCACATCCCACTTTGAAGGCACATTTTGATTAATATTGGTTGGTTGTTTGCTTACTTTCAGTTGAGGACAAACTGCTACAGGGACTCAGGCTTCTGTCCTCAAGGTATCCAGAGCAGGATTTGTGCAGGGGCATTCCCTATTACACCTTAGGTCTGGCCTGGCTGGACACCTTTCCATCCTAGGCTGTGTGCAGAGTAAAAGGATGCTTTGCCATGACTTGTTAAGCCAGCCTGGCAAGGTGGATATTTGCTGCCTGGAAAGCAAATAGAGTAAGTTTTTCAAGTACTGAATAGCAAAATATTGAAATTCAGAAGAAGAAAGCCCCCCCACTAGAAATAAAATAAAAATGTATAGTCCTTCAGGAAACTAGCATACGTTTGCATAACAAGCAGATAAGAATGAATTGTTCCTTTCAAGTCAGTTTTAAAAAGAAAGTATTTAGAAAGTGAATCTTGCAGTCTGGATAAAAGCGATTTTGTTTTATGCAGCTGCCAGTGAAGAGTCCTGCTGCAGTGGTAACTTGAAAGTCAATAAACATGAATTATTTACATAAATTATGTAGAAGACACAGGATAAAAATGAATGAGTATTAAACCAGAATTCATCCACTGTATAAGCAGTAAGGAATGTGTATGTGTTCCTAGCAAATTGATAGTGACATCCATTTGGAATCTCAGTTTACATACATAAAAAAGGTGTAAGTGAATGTTTTGTCATCTAATTGTAAATACATTTTAACTAAAATGCATGAACTAACTGTTAAGGATCAAGTAACTTAAATTAGAATCTCTACAGTATATAAAACCAGACATGTCTGGCCAGATGGTGTGACAATAAGAAGTTACTGGATTTCAAATAAATAACAAACAACTAGAAATCATGTGCAATGGGATTCACCTGACTACCACACATTAAAACCACCTGCAAAAAAGAGATGAGGCAGTTTAAGAGAAGTTTCTGTGTTGGAGGAGCAATGAAAAATCTCTTTTAACAGAGATACTGTGTTAGTCATACTTTTTGCTTCTTCTGTCTGCAGAAATCAGGTCTCAACAGAGCTCTTGGGCCCTGGAGAAACCTGATGAGAGATGTCATTCCAAACCCACAGACAGAGAAGGAAGAGGAATAGTAGTACTCACATGTAAGTGAAGTGAGGCAAGCCCTGAAAAATGCTTCACAACAAGAGGAAAAATTGAGGAATTAGGAGTAGTTTGTAGTCCAAACAACTGTGGGATGGGAAGAAAATCCTAAACAGGTAATGGAGATTAGAGAGGGTAGAGATAATTCTCTAAAATACTAAAATGAGGTTCTTGAACTACAGTTGTATCTCTCTAGTATATATCTGAATAGATACAGAGTCAGGAAATGGTTATTTATAAGCTAAAGCAAGTCCATGAGTATTGCTTTCAAACATACATACTATCTAAAGGGCAAGCCCGTGTAAAATGTTTTTCAAATGAACTTGGTTAAAACTTCAAAAGTATGGATAGTTGGGAATGAGAATTTCCAGCATATCTGACAGCAGAGGAAAAGTAGAAACTGCTCATTTTAACATACCTTGTAAAATCCTGTAGGTCCCGCAGTTCCAGGTCATGTGCCCTTTTTAAAGCACCAAGGATGTTTCCAGACTAATTACAGTAAAAGCAAAGTTTTTCAGCTTTGTGGTGAACAAATCAGTGGTGTTTATCTGTTAGAACAGCATAGTGCTCACTGATTCTTGCATGAGTGACAGAAAGGTTAAGTTAGAGATCTTCTGAAGGGGAACTTTGTTAGCCATACAGGACAAAAGGAGGGGAAAAAAGGACTGACAAAGGTTGTATACAAAGAAGCCTTTAATGATGATTTGCCATAAGGCAAGATAATAGTCCTTGAGTGTTGTGAACTGCAGAAACTGCACGAACACATTATATTTTAAACACTTAATCTGTTTTACAAACTATGTACATTCTTCTGCTAAATAAGATGAATTGGGATTCAAGAAGCAGCACATCCTGACAAATCTTCTCCTGAAGGCATCCATTAATATAAATCAACAGTAGCAATTTTGTTTGATCATTTGTTTGCAAGAATCATTAAGGTTTATTAGCATAATTATTCCCTGTGGGACTTCATGTCACATAAATGAAAAATGGCATTATCAATATTTAAAAGATAAGTATGTAATGTTCAGAGTTCTTAAACAGTACTCTGCAGGTGGTGTCCAGCTGTAGCAAATTAGATTAGGTTTGATTTCTAAATTCTAGAGATGTAACTAGAGACAAAACTAGGTTCCTTATTGTGCAAGGCATAAGCATGCAGCCCAACTCTGTAGTTATTCATTAACTGTATGTGTGTGTAACACAGTTTCCTGATTTCAAGGAAGCAACTTGTCTTAAGATACCAAAGGGGAAGTGAATATATGATGACCTGAAATTTTCTCAATGAAACAAGACAACTTTCTCCCTCATTTCAGTGAAGATATGGAGAAAAGCTCTGCTTTCCTGCAGGAGCTCTGAAACCGAAATACCAACTCTGTGATCATCTCGGTACTACCAATGAGCTTGGCTTACAGGAGCACTTTTTGAGTGAGACACAGGGACTGATGCACAGCAAAGCCTGTGGGTAGAGCTGTGGTGGGAGCATTTCACAGACAGAAATCTGTGGGCTTTGTCTGGCCCGCAGCAATGCAGAGCCAATTCACCGCTTCACTGAAGACTTTTTGTTAGAGCACAAAATTGCTGTTTTAACAGCAGCAAAATCAGTAACCACTGTGTACTCTTCTCCTTTCTAAAAGCTCTTGAATAAAACATCAGTGGTTTTACTAAACATGCCCCAGGACTCCTCCAGACATGTCCCTGTGTGGGGCAGGGAAGCAGAGCCTCCACCAGCCTGGGGCTCATCAAGACGCTCTGCCAAGGTTGCTGGGCAGGAAGAAATGCCAGCGTAAGAGATGGATGCAGGCAGCAGAATGACTTTCACCTTGCTCTCAGCCCTTTCTGGGACTGATGTTTGTTTTCTGCTATTGCCCTTCATTTGCCCTTTCCTTTGGTTGGCTTGAGGTTATGGCTGTGGATTAATTTGTTTAATACTTGGTTGTTGTCAAATGACATCTTTTTTCTTAGTATTCTGCTCTTTGCTAAGCTCCCCTTTGGAGCTCCTAAGCTTTTTAATTATTCACAAAAGCTGAACTGAACTCTTTGGAATTAATTGTGTTTGGTGCATGTATGTTGCAGGAATGAAGGGGGTTCTGCTATCTTCTAAGTACATTTCTTGGTGCTTTCAAGGCTGCACTCAAGTTAGAACACATGCCAGCACCTGGGCTTGGTGCTTCCCAGGGCATGGGCAGTCCCCAGGAAGCATGTGCCATCTCACCCTTCTGTTCAGTGTATACTCTTTTTTGGGTGCTGCTATGGGAAGAGTAGTAAAGCTTAGTACTTAATAGCTTATTTCCCAATATGTCATTCAGACTTGGAAGTTACAAATCTTCCTTCCAGAGATGTATGTTCTGATGGCATTGCACACAAAATACTGAGAAGGAAACATGCTCAGTGCTTAATGACAGCCAAAATCAGCTGGGGGGATGATCATTGGGTGGAGGCCATGACTGGTTTTGGTTTTCCCTCTGCCTATTCGGTTGGGTGCTTTGGCAGATGAACTTGCAGGCTGGTCACTCAAATGCCTCCTCTATGCCCCTCACAGAAAAGACAAGAATAGGCTAGAATAGAAAAAAAATCTAATCTTTTCATACTAAAAGGTACAAATGAAGCTTGTTATCTTGAAGGGCACTTTGTGACAAATACTTGTATCAGAGGACCCATGTCAAAATCTCAGTAAATTGATATTTTTTAAAAAATCTTTTACAAACAACTTTCATGCTCATAAACTTTCAGATTCTCTACTAAAAATCATTTCCATTCACTTTCCTAAGTAAGAACTCAGTCCTTTTGCTTGAACTTATGATCTCTATTCTCTTGCTGCAAAAAACGTGTCATTATACCAGTGTTTTACAACATTCTGTGCAGAAGAACTATATTTGCTGTCCCTGGACCAGGTATTAAAAAAAATATTAAGACATGAAGCAGAAAGCCTGGTATTCTCAGCAGAAAGCACTTATGTGCTCCCCTCAGAAAACTGAGTCCTACAATTAAATACTTATTAAACTCACATTTGTCTCATCAGAAACAGATGTATTTTTGTTGAACATATTTGAAGCACTGAGTATTTTTGTTCCTTGTAGTATTTTAATTTAGGTAATGTCATGAGTAAAAGATTGCTTCTGCCTACTGCTGCTATGGGACATGTTTTCCCTAATACTGCAGGATAATTAAAAAAAAAAATAGTGCTAAGACTTTGTTGACAGTGATAGCCCCTTAGCTGCTAAATCTGCTATCCCATCCATCACTAATCTCAAGCAAAGCAAGCATTAGTTTCTTTGTGACTTATCTAGGTCCTTAGTAGATCAATAGCACAGCTCAGATGTTTCAGTCTCTTCCCTGTTAATTCGCATTTATCTTTTCATCCAAAGAAGGTAAATTACCTCACAGAGAAGCTGCGTTATCCCCAGTTGTGGTTTATAATGTTGCAAAGTCAGCATGACCCACATATCTTATCTCAGCTGGAATGCATTTGTCACTGTCTCCTGTTATGATCATCTGGTAAAATGCCCTAGAAAAGAGGTAAACCTGCAAAACGGCTTCATGGTTTTTCATTTAATGACCTTTTCTGCTTTGTGTTCCTGTATCACCTTCAACTGAAACTGCTAAATAAAGAGAACTTACTTTTTCCCTTTAAGGCTCCATTTCACAGTTTTTACCATTAGCATTCCTCAGCAGTCTTCACTTCTGCTGTCAGGATTTCATCAGTGGATGCTGATACTGATTTTAAGAACTGTCTCTTTATTAAGATGCTGTGTTAACCCTGAGAAAGGACTACTGAGTTTAACTCTACATTTGTACAGTTGGCTGCTGATTACCTAAAGCTTTTCAGGCTCTAGGAGGGTTTAATGCTCTTAGGAAACAGAAATGAGATTCAGGTCACTGGCCTTTAGCTGTAACCAGGCTGCTGCAAGAAGAAATGCTCTATGGAACAAGAGTTTGATAGCAGTTATGCAGCTGGGACTAATTCCTTTCCATAGTATAGGAAAGTAAATATTTCATTATTTGTTGTTCTAAAAACTTCATAAACTATGTCATGGAAAGAAAACTTTAATATAAACACACTGGATTTCTAAGAAATCTGGCATAGCTGGTTGCTAAAACAGTGCATTTTTATTCTCCTTCTTTAGAAGAGCAGAGCTCTGCCTGGACTGAACTGTCCTCTGCAAGTGTGAAATTCTTAGGTCTATAACTGAGAAATTAATCAGTGCCATCAAGGAGCTCTGGGTTTGACATGAGGAGCAGGTAGGTCTGTTTTCAGCACACTGCTTGATTTCTTCCCAAATAAGAAGGTACGAGGGAGGCCCCTCGAGGGAGCAGTGACTTGCTGTGAGCACACAGCTGGGAGGAGGAGCAGCCAAAACCAGGTGCTTTCCTCTCAGGTGGAGGGGAGCACCCCACTGAGGTGACCTTGGTGAGGAGAGAACGGGATGTGTTAGGAGGTTCTGGCACAGAAATGCCTGGCCAGGTGCAGGTGAGTGGAGAACCAACAGGGAGGTGCAGTCAGTGCCTGGGGGCCAGAGAGCAGCAGTGGCTGCAGACTGAAAAAGGGGAACTTCTGGCTGGATGTAAAGGGAGAGAACAAAAAAATTGAGATGCCCGAGCTTTAGGACAGCAGTCTGCAGTTCCTGGGGGTGCTCTCAAGAAGAGATGAAATCAGCAGTTGCATTTAAGTTGAGGGAAACAATTGTCTTCCATCTCTTACATATTTCATTTAATGGAAGAACAAGGCAAAGACATATTGGGTGTTTCTGTGGAGTTTCTGGGTTATTTTCCCCTTGTTCTCTACATGGAGTGACTATGTGCTGGAAGGTCACTTACCTTCCTTTGGAAATCTGCAGGCACAGTTTACTGAGCTGTCCCTGTGGCTTAATTTATGTTGGGGAAAACAATCATGACATTAAAGGTAAAGAGTTTTTGAGCACAAACTGCCATAAGGTATCAAGGACAAAAGAATTCTCTGGTTGCATTTATTTTCTTCTTTGTATTTTAAGCTTTCTTCAGCAAATGTGAAATGTATAGGAAATAAAAGAACAGTGAGGCTCCAAGGAGTGGAAACCTCAAAATATTTTTCCATTGGGAATCTTTCAGTGTATTAGTTCATGTGTTCTGTCTCTTCTGTGAAAGATACACTGCTAACAAATAGTTTACATGCAAATACAAGCTACCTCCTAATTGTAAAAATAACTTTGTGAACTGACCCATTGGTCTCTGGTATATATTTTGTTCAAGCATTTTTACTCCCACTTTTCCGTCTGAGTGCCTTGCTGTCCTGGAGACTGACTCAAGGTAGGTTTGTGCTCTCCTTTTAGAGGGTTGCTGTTCCAAAGGAGTATGTCATGTGAGCAACGATGACATTTTACATCTCAAGGTTATTTGCTCTTATTTCCTGAAGTGAAGGGCAGGGACTTTATTTTGTTCTTTTGTTTGGTAAGAAAAAATTCCGTTTATTTCCAATGAGGCGCATATTCGTTTACTGAGGAGAAGGAACAGCAAAAATATTTTTTGCATCTTTATCCCCCCAGTCCTGCCACCTCCAAACTGAGCACTCAAAATCACTCTTTTAACAGCGTAGTTAAAAGATTCCTTCTTTCTAAGTCAATGCCGTGGAATCATTGGGGAAAGGGGGGATTGATATTTACTTGCTTCCTTGCCTAATGTTGAAAAGAAGTACAGTGGTAACACCACTTGCAAAGAAGAATTAGGGGATGTTTATGATTTTTTTTTCTGTCTCCTCTCTCTCTGCTTGTATCTTCTTAAAGACAGTCTCCTGTATTTTATTCCTCCCTTCCCCAAGTGTTGTGGGAAAACACTTTTCTCATTAAAAGGACAATATAATAACCAGAGAATAACCAAAACTTCAAAAAGAATTCCACCAATTTGGGAAAAATTGAAAAGATTTAAAATTATAAAGTGTTCTCATCCCAAGAAGATACAGACATGTCTAGCACTGCATCACTAGAAACAAGCAGACTTGTTACCTAATTCTCAGGGATGTTATTTGCTTAAGTAAGCTTTATTAATTAATTTATAAAATAGGTTACCTTAATGAATTTGAAATACTGCTTTAAATAAGCTTAAATGTCTTTATTTTTACTCAATATGTGGAAAGGAACATTAAGGTGAGGAGAGTGGGTGGGCACAACGTTGCAGCCACAACTGGATGCCACAACGTTAATTTCCTTCCTGGAGCAGAGTCAATCCGGAAAGACACTTGTAGGGAGCAGCTGTGCTCTGTGTAAGGTCTCTCTGGAATATTGAGGGCTATTTTTCTTTAATAAATCATACTCAGTACCAAATAACCTTACCAGAATTTCTGTTTTGGTGATGTTCACGGTCCATGTTCTGGCTGTTGTGTTCTGCCCTGTGCCCGTATCTCTTATACGTGCTGGAGATTGATCGTCATAGCTGTGAAGGAGAGAAATTCTTTATTAAACGCTGCCACCTGGGGTTTGTGCTTAGAGGTCAGTCAAGTGCATTAATTTCAAGTCACGATTCAAGAAATGCTTTTAAATATTAGCTTTCCAAGTCCCCCTCGCCGTGACGTCACGCGGCACTGGCCCCGCCCACTTCGGGGGCACGTCTCAGGGTCGGATCGCCATCTTGTCCAATCAGCGGGGGCGATTCCCGGAAGTGAAACCGCGCCCTGGAGCCCGGCGGCGCCGCGCGTTGCCACGGCAACGGCCGGCAGGATGGTGAGAGGGAGCGAGGGAGGGACCCTGAGGGGAGCGGGACCCTGAGGGGAGCGGGACCCTGAGGGGAGCGGGATCGGGACCCTGAGGGGAGCGGGACCCTGACGGGAGCGGGACCCTGAGGGGAGCGGGATCGGGGGCGGCATGGGGAGCGGGACCCTGAGGGGAGCGGGATCGGGGGCGGCATGGGGAGCGGGACCCTGAGGGGAGCGGGACCCTGATGGGACTGGGATCGGGGACGGCATGGGGAGCGGGACCCTGAGGGGAGCGGGACCCTGATGGGAGCGGGATCGGGGACGGCATGGGGAGCGAGACCATGCGGGGAGCAGGATCGTGAGGGGAACGGGACCCTGAGGTGAGTGAGACTGGGCTCGGCATGGAGAGCGGGACCGTGACGGGAAGGGGACCAGGGGAGGAGCGGCGCCGGGGACAGCGTGGGGAACGGGGCCGTGAGGGGAGCGGGATCGGGTCCCCGCGGCTGTCCTGCGCCACCGCCTCTCCCTTGTCGCCCGCAGGCGTCCGAGGAGCGGGAGTGGGGCAGACGGGCGGCCCGGCTGCGGGCTGAGCTGGAGCGGGAGCGGCGGCTGGATGAGGCGCTCCGGGCAGTAAGAACTGCGAGGGCGGCCGCGCTCAGGGAGGGGGAAGGCCGCGGAGAAGTGTTCGCTTGGCTTTACCTTTGCCTGTCAAAAGCTTTCCCCATTAACAATCATTTACTGACTTGTACAGTCTTGCTCGACTGCACGGTCTCCTTGCCTTCTCCCCAATGTGCGCGTGCGAGAGTTGGTACGGAAATTGTTTGTTCTGATTAGGCAGAAGAGAACAGACAGCGGAGAGCGCTGCAGCTGGAGCGAGAGCAAAAGCTGGCGGCTGAGCTGGCGAGGCGGGACCTCGAGAAAATGAAAGATGAGAAGATCAGGCAACAAGTCAGAGCAAACAGGTAAGTCAGAAATTTCCCAGCTGTATCAAACTGGCTGCTTCTGTTATCAAGATCTGGGAACACTGTAGCAGGAGTGGAGATGACTCAGACCTGGAAGGAAAAGTTACTTTGAGATCAAAGTAGAATAAAAAGATAATTTTAAGCAAATTTTGTCAATAAAAAACATTGATCCACAATATTTTCATTTTGAATATATGTATTTGTACGCTTGGGCATATCTGTGAGCATACATATGTATGTGTGTGTACCTGTGCTTATATAGGTAGAAGTCAAGTATGCAGAAGTGTTGATAGCACATGTAGAAATATACATAACTCTTGCTTTTAATTGGATTTTGTTCTTTTTCTGCCCTTTAACTAGAGCAATATTTTTCATCAGGGTTGCCCCTATGTAAAATACTGTGTTTAAATAGTGATGGAAACTTAATTTTTCCCCTAGATACCTACCCTCTTGTAACAGGATAATTTTTTTCTCCCTCCAGTCTTGAACTTCGAGAGTTAGAAAGAAAGCTGAAATCTGCTTATATGAATAAAGAACGAGCTGCACAGATTGCTGAAAAAAAAGCCATATATGATGAGAACATGGTAATTAATGTACCCCAGCACCTGAGTACCGTAACTCTTTGTATGGATTGTGCAGAAGCTTTTGCCTTTGACCTTTTTTATCTAAAATATTGTTTAAGCATTCAGTGTTATTGGAAATATATTTTGTGTTATGAAGGATTAATTAACTAGTAGTAACTATCTATAAGAAAAAGGTTTACTTTGCCATTGCAATTGAAGGAGTAGTGATTGAATTAGCTTTATGACTGGTTATTTATGTCTGCAATATTTATCCAAGTCAAAACTATGATACCCTTTGTACAGTAAGTGTTTACAGTGGTGAATCCTTACCTTAGAGTCTGGTTGTTGAAAACAATGTTACTGTTGTTAAACAGTGATCTGGGTAACTTCAGAAAGACTTGCAAGTTTGTATTTATGTATAGCAAGATATTGGTATCAGGCAGGTGATTCTGCTGAAGCTAATGCTTTATGCAGAGTTCAGTGCAGGCAGTTGCTGTACAGCAATGTGCTCATTGAGGGTCTTCTCTGTAGCCCAGCCTCATTCCAGTCATTGTGCTGATGTGACTGAGTCCCACCTGTGCTCAAATGCTCAATACTTTCTTCTGTAAATATAACAATTATTGAAGTAATACTTTGACCAACCTCAAGTTGGTCAGATCTTGAGAGTGCCCTTCAAGGGTTCTACTCACTGGATTAAGCTATTAAGCGTGTTAAGGCTCTATATTTATAGACTGAGGTGGAAGACGTTCATTTCTGGTAATGCTGCATAATTTCTTTCCATAATGTGCATTTTTTCATTACAAGTTGTAGTAGTGAGAGTGAAAAGGAATCTTGCATTGCCTTTTTCCCCCTAGAAATGGGAGAATGAAGTAGCCCAAGAGATGAAGGAAGAGTATGACAGGTATCTGCAAGAAGAAATGTCTGCAGAACTGAGGCGAGACCAGGAGAAGAAAATGTACCATCAAGAGCTAGACAAGCAGGTTGAGGAACAGGAGAAGAAGAAGCAAGAAGCTTATGAAGAGTTTCTAAAAGAGAAACTTATGATTGATGAAATTGTAAAAAAGATCTATGAAGAAGACCAAATGTTAGTTATTTTGAATTGTTATTATTTATTAATTTATAACAAAGCAACTCATGTAATTCTGTGCAGAAAGCTAATTTGCATACACCTATTCCATATAGACTAAGGCCCATTTTAGTTTTCCTTGGTCATATTTTACTAGCAAGAAACTGACTTGCATGAATTTTCCTGCTGAAACTTCAGAATGTCCCAGTCAGTCTCATGTCCTTGTTCCCCTAATATGAAAACCAGCTTATTTGCAGGAGGGCTTCCATTGGGCCCATCATGCTGGACACAACAGCATAGCACACATTTCTGCCTCACCTTGTGTCCCTGCCTTGCCACCAGATGCTTTGTTTGCATGTCCTTGGAACAGGGAAGGAGGTTTCTGAGGGAAGGGTATTGTGTGGGGGGGGAGGAAGAGTTTAGTGTAAATAAAAAGTTTAGGGGTTGTTGTGCTATTGGGCTTTCTTTTCTTCTTTCTTGTTGATGGGGCATGTATAAAATGCGGCAGCAGTGAGTACTGTTGTGTGCAGTCTGTCTTCCAGAAAGGTGTTAGACATGAGATTCTCTTCTTGGGGCAGTTTATTACTAAGTATTTTCAATTTAGCTATCTAGTTTCTAGCTGATTGGTTAAGGAGAGTCATTTAAATCTCAGTCTCAGGAATATATTGTTAATGGTGAGCATCTAGTCGATTAAATGTTACTCTGTAGTATAAATAATTATTTGAACATATTTTTTTCCATCTTCTACAGGGAAAAACAACGGAAATTAGATAAAATAAGAGAAACTCAGACATACATTGAAGAGTTTATAAAAGAACAAGCTATCTGGAGGAAAAGGAAACAGGAAGAGATGGAAGAAGAAAATAGGAAAATTTTGGAGTTTGCCAACATGCAACGACAAAGAGAAGATGATTGGACGGCTAAAGTTCGAGACACTGAGGAGAAAAAGCAGAGAGTTCAAAACATGGTATCAAAAATTGAAACTGTAGAAGAAATTCTTGTATGTTTTTATCTTTCATTTAGAAACCTCTCCTTCTTGTAATAGCTTGCCAAGACCATGGAAAGAGAAGAACAGAGGCGTAAAGAAAAGGAACAGATCCGCCAAGATCTATATCTGGAACAACAAGAAGTGATGGAAAGGAACAAGGAGATGGTGAGTGCTGGCAGGTACATGAAGGGCTTTTTCCCACACTTTGGATTTCTGAGTCTGCAATGTTTTTTGTGACTTTGGGGTTTCCAGTTATGTTCTAGCACAAAGTATTTATTTTCAACTCTCTTCTTAAATGTTCTCAGTCAGACAGGCAGTTTGTACATTAGCTTAGGTTTTGGATGGAAAGTTTTGTACTTTGAGTTTCCTTTTCTGTTCCTAATGTATTACCAGGAAGACAAGTGAAGGTCTTGAATACCCTTATGACCCCATTTATACATTTATTTATCTTGTGAAGAAGAATACCAGTAACTTTCAAGTTTAGATTTAAGCTAAGCAGTTTAATTAACTGCCTTTTTTCTGCATGTCTATTTCCTATGGGCATGGCCACACTCTTACCTTGCTATGGGTGACAAACAAAATGTAACACAGGTTGAGATACCAAACCCTGCTATTTTTAGAGTGTTGTTCAGGATGACTGTCTTGTTGATTCCCTTCACCATAGTGGGAAAAAAAATCCCCTTTGGTTTTGGACCTAATTTTGAGAATCTTGTGACATTTGCCAGGCTGATTAATACTGGAGAGCACTGTCAGATATGGAATGCATTCACTAACTAAGTTAAGCATAAATTAACTTAGTTATGCTAGAAGTTACGAGCTACAGAAAATTTATTCCAAGATAAATGGAGTAGATTGACTGCTGCTGCTGGGAATTTTTCAAAGTATGTTCAGTAATCCTGATTTTACTAAATTTCCTTTACAGGCAGAAATTGAAAAGAGAATAAGACAGCGCCTAGACTTAAGGCAAGCATATGAAGAGCACTTTGCTGAAAAGGCAGCAGCACAGCAAGCTGTGAGGGAAGAGGAGGAAGCTCTCCGGCAGCAGGTTTTGGCCAAGCTGGCTGAGGATGATCGCATTGAGCAGCTGAACGCACAGAAACGGAGAATGAAACAGCTTGAACACAAAATGGCCGTGGAAAAAATTCTTGAGGACCGTCGCAAACAGTGCATTGCAGAAAAAGTAAGAGTTTCACATGCACCTTTGCTTTGAGCACTGTGTTTAACATGGGAATACTTGTGCTCTCCTAAGGGACAATGCTGGTGTTGCTAGGGAAAGGTGATGGGAATTGCAGAGAATAGCAGGGGGAACCAGGACTTTATTTTGGTTTCTGACAAAAAAAAAAGTATTTTTAGAGCTAACTTTTTTTGTAGCTCAAGAGGTTGGGGTCAACAACATCCATGCCCCACTGTGTACTCCAAATACCTCTTCAGGAGCCATGAGATCAGCAACACACCTGCTGTCCAGTTCTACATCCCTGGTCAGCTGCACTGATAATGATGCGTGAGGAGGAGAAGGCCTAGCCTTGCTTGGAGGTTAAGTCTCTTTTCTTGAGATCTGAGGAAGAAAAGGTGTAAGCTGAAAGCAAGACATGGAATCCCATGCTGCTGTTTTCAGACCTGTTTATAGGGTATCAATCACCTCTGTAAATGTGAATTGCAATTTCCAGTCATCAATGTGAGAGTTCATACCTACTGCTCCTTGTCCTGGATTAGAGCAGTAGGGCTGGAACAGACTAACTCGTCTGAGACCCAAAAAGCCACCAGAACTGAACACTGCCTGCCTTCAACAGGGCTTCTGACACCAAAGACTTGGACAGCAGACCCACCCCATGACTTACCATTCAGTTTTCTCTTTTGTCTGGATTGTTTTCCATTTGCCAGATAGGTATTGTTTAAATAATGCTTTGTGGAGTTTTACCTACACTTTTCCATCCTTTTCAAGAGAATTTCCTGTGACCAGGAATTAGTAAGTGGAAGTTCAAAATTTACTCCACTAAAATTTTTTCTCTTTATGCTGTGGAGAGCGGTGGAAACAAATGTTCACAGAGCTGAAACAGAACTTAGGGAAACTTGTTTATTGTAGGAGCGCGAACTTGAAGAAAGAGAGTTAGAGAAGAGAAGACAAGAAAGTATCCGTGCAATTATTGAAGAAGAGAGACAGAAACTCTTGAAAGAGCACGCATGGAAACTGCTGGGTTATCTTCCTCGGGTAAGTGAATTTTAAATTTTAAATACTTTTAATGTCTGTCCTGTAAATTGTTTTTTTCCTGGATAGTTCAAAGTGAAGTGCAGAACTGTGGGATTTCCTGGATTCACTGCATGTCTTTACTGTGTCAGCTCACCTGTGCTCACCTCTTCCTTCTGCTTTTCAGTTGGGTCCCATTTACAGCACTGCTCTTTCTGCTGAGGAGCTTTGGGCTCTCTGGCACTATTGATGCCTTGTGCAGAACTCGCTGAAAGCTTCCACAGCGCTTTGCACGTCCACTGTTTGAAATATGGAACGTGAGTTCCACAGCAAGGCTTCTCTACCTAGAAAGGGATCCACCACATCTTAAAACCTCTTTCCACCAAATTTCTCAGTTGGGGTTTTGGCAACAATTTTTTGCAGCTCTGGCTTGTCTGCCAAGTATTCCATAACTATGGACTCGGCAGCAGTGCAATGAACTGCAGCATTTACAGTTCAATGCTTCAACAGAAGCATTAGAGAACTTGCTCTGTTCATCTCTGTGTTTTTAAAAGTTAAAAAAATGGAAGCAGTTATTGCAATAGGAGTAAATTACAATTTATTATTTTATTGTGCTTCATAAGTGGAAAGATCTCCTAAAGGTACACAAATAAACAGAGAGCTGCCTTAGGGATGTAAAAATGCATTTACAGTAGGGAGGGAACTATCCAGCTGGTTAAAGACATTCTGCAATACTGGAAAACGTTAAGTAGAGCAGAGTTTAAGTTTTATTCAAATATTAATATGACAATTGGTGCAGGAATTTGTAACACTTGGAGTGAGTTGTTCTCCAATGTAGATTTAATTAAAGGATAACTCACATTGACAAAATTTTGATAAACTTTTCTGGTTTGAATTTGCTGTTGTAGGAAGCCTTGGCAATTTCAGTGTCCAAGGCTCACACGTGGACCATGTATGATGTTCTACTTCTCTGTTCTCTGCTTCAACACTGTGTCTGAGTTGGGTGCTCCTACATCACATTACTTCACTCAAAATGCTAGCAAAGTGCTACCAAATTGTAAAGTTTCCAATATAAATGCAGTTTGTAACTTTTTCTTCTTTTCTAAATGCTGCAAGGTACGTTCTGTGGGTCATGCATATTTTTAGCAGTAAAATTAATTTAGAATTAATAAGAAATTTAGATTTTTGCATGCCTCAGCTTCTCTTCCCAAAAACATAGTTTTTGATTACGTTGCCCAGCATTACTTGATTTCCCAAGTTATTTCTTTGTATGAGCTAATTCCAACACAGGTACAGGTGGAGACAGAGCCCCAGCCCAGCTAGGGCCTCTTTTCACTGCAGTTGCTTGATTTTACTAAACCTACTCCTGTGCTGTACTGACTGTAATCACTTCTGTGAGCAAGAGAAGGCAGCTAAATGTTGTCTTTTGGCAGAACAAAAGGGAGGCTCTGGGTTAGCACTGGTTTGTAACTCACCTGTTCAGGTTTTGTGATAGTTTTCAGGCTTGCTTTAAAGGCAACGTAACAGTATTATGGATACCATCATGGATACCATCCTTTCTTCCATAGAAAATTTCGGAGATCCATAGTAATTCTCTTAGTTTACCTTCTGATGTTTCTTTCCCATTAATGCAGGGAATACTCAAAGACGAAAATGACATTAACATGCTTGGAGAAGATTTCAGGTTGGCTTACCAGCAGAGAAGAGGTAATGAACTTTCAGAAGAGAGCTGAACCTTCCCACAGCTCAGCTCCTGCTTTGCCACTAGGTGTCAGCTGATTCCCAGTGAAAATTTCCATTTGCTTTTAACAGTGAGGAATTCCTTTTTAATAGCATTAGAATCTTCATTTTAAAACCAAAGTTCTAAATGGATAAGCAGTTAGTTTTATATAACTGTGTGCTCCACTTGCATTTTTCACCAATAAACTGTTCTGGAGTTCTCAGTTATTCTCAGTTAGTCATACAGAAATGTTTTCTTCAGCAACACAGCAGTAACCTAACCTAGCATGTGTATTCCATCTGGACTAAAGGATCTCCTAATGCACTAGTTCAGTGGCTGTACTGGCACTACACTACTACAATCCTCATCCAAATGTAGTGTGTCTCATCTCCATGAGGTAGGTCTGAGGTACTTCACTGGTAGGATCTAGGCAGAGATGTGTCATTCTGAGGTCAGAACTACTGTTTATACCTTTCTTTCAGTGCATAAACTGACTATGTTTGTCCTATGACCTTACTCACTCTGAGGGAGAAATCCATTGAAAGAGCTGAGATCTGGCAGAGGTTCATGCAAGCAGCACAGGCTTGTATTGCTCCTGTTCATTAATGTACACAATAGGCTCAGCTCATCTACCCTGAATCTGTTTTCTAGTTATTGATTACAATGATGACTAATGAAATTTTTAAGGATGTAATGCTTGTAGAGCATCTTTGAATATGGAGTCATTG
The DNA here is from genome assembly GCA_013400175.1 of Phainopepla nitens. Classification (NCBI taxonomy): domain Eukaryota; kingdom Metazoa; phylum Chordata; class Aves; order Passeriformes; family Bombycillidae; genus Phainopepla; species Phainopepla nitens. The sequence continues at coordinate 741,051 of VXBQ01003134.1, forward strand.
CTCCTGCCTGTATTCCAAAGAAGCAGCTGATGGCCAGGGAAAGGTTTACTACTTGCACCCTGACTGAAGGAACACTTTTACACAATACAGCTCCATGGAACTGTGGAGTCTGTCTAGGCAATGAGGGGCAAGTCCCATGTGTGGTTATGCCAGCCATGGGCTAAAATGTAATGGCTAAAACAAGTTATGGTCATTTCTATAAAAGAGCTGTTGGTGCTTAAATTAGATGCCAGACCAGCTAGCTTTGAGGGGAGATCTGTTACAGAAAATAGACAAGGCCAATTTTCCAGCCACGTGTTTTAAAAAGGACATGACATTTTCTTCTCAACTGGATCACTGGTTAGTTTATTTTTGTTGCAACAAAGAATTTTCTGAGACTAAATCCTGACTTCCTTGGAATGAATATTACCATAGATAAGGTACAGTTTTAAATGCTAGAACAGAGCAAACTGATAACAAAGTTCACTTGTTGGAATATTCCTTGCATGGTCTGCTTCTCTGCTCCTTACAGAATGGGCAGTTTGGCGTGACAATGAAGTAGAAATTTGTGTTTCATATGACATTACAACACAAGCTTTCAGGCTTAAAAAAGTTAAACTGTTTAAACATAAGCAAAATCAACAAAATCAAGTCAGTTATTAACTATTAACAAGGATTCATATAGAGTCTCAAAACAATGTACCATCTGACTCATCTTTCAAACTGAAGTTATTTAATGAGATCAATAATTTCCCCACTCAAGAGCTTTCATGAATTCCTCTTCGGTAAAAGAAAGCATCTTGGCAGCTTCAATGTGCATCTAAAAAGAAAAAGAGAGCAGAAGGTAAAATAGTGTGAATGACCAATACAGAATCCTGGCTAGCTGGGATATTTTAAGGGTTTTAATAAAGCACAGAAATTCCTGAAAATCTGACAACTCTTGTGACTTCTGAAGAACACACATAAGAAAACTGGTCCACATTCTTTCAAGCTGATCAATAAACAATTTAACTTTAAAGCTATTACAAAGCAAATCATCCTACTCCTGATATTTAATGTCTTTGGGGAATTTTTTCCCTTTATCATTCTTCAGGCTCTGTCTGCTCTGTGCATCTGAACCTGCCACACAAATACTATACAAATAGCCTAAATCAGGTTTTTCTAATTCATTCAACAAAAGGCCTGTTTGAAGCAGACTTGAAGTCTTTCCACTGATTGTGAATAGTGAGCACATGTGAGCTTCAGCTGCCCTTCCCCACTGCCCTCTGCCAGAAGCTGCAAGGGGCAGGATTAGCCCCAGTCTCTTCCTCCAGTCACAGTCTCTTCAGAAAGGACAACTCACAGCATCCTTCTTCTGTGAGTAATATTTTTTGTAAGAAAAGGTAAGTGGCTTTCTCTCCTATCTGCAGTTCTGGCACAGCATTTGTAATTGTTTAAAAATGTATTTAATGCAGTTTGTGACATTGGTCTGAGACCATGGGTTTGGTTCCCAATCAAACAGAAATGCTGCTCTGTGACACCATTTCAGTGAATTCATGTTCCAAAGGACAATGAGATACCTTATCTGGAAGAATATATTTTGAGTGAATGCTGTGTAGTTTTCATTCTCAAAACAAACTTGCAGAGCTACAAGGGCCAGCCGAAGGCTAAGCTAGCACTACTGCTGTTAGCTGAGTCCCCAGGATCTCCTCTGCATCCTGTTACTGCCAGAAGAATTCTCTTGCACGGGAAATACATAAACAGCCCCACTTTGCCCTGTGTTGGGGAGGTATTCCAGATTCAAGGGTGTAGTTTCATATTGCAATTCCCAGTTTGTAGGATAAGTATGTATATTTTACACCCTGAAGTTGCCACTCCATATAGAACTATTTTTCCTCTAGGGGCTCAACAGCTTCCAAAGTGTTTACTAAGTGTCTGGTGATCACTGAGTACTCAAAGGGTAAATAAAATGTTCTACTTTCTTATCTCTAAGGCTGGCCCTTCTTAAAGGAGGTTCTGCTCAACAAGCCACCATACATTGCTTGCTTTAGCTGTCTTACAGCTTTAGTTTGAGAATGCAAGAAGTGCATTGACTCCATCTCAAAATGAATCCCATGAGATTCAGCAGAGTAAGCAATTGGAGGTGACCCACTCTGTGGTGTTATGTTCCTGTCCAGCCTATAGCTCTACATGTCTCATGCAGCTTCAGAAGGAAAACTGACAGAAATGACTGCACACATCCCAAGTATTTTAAGTGAAAAGTGTGATGGAACTAGTAAGTGGAAAATGGTTTGATTTGGGCAATATCTTAGTATACAGTCCTCTCATCTTAATTTCCTTCCATGTAAACTCACGTACTGGACAGCAGACACATTTAGCTAGAGGTTGTTAACTGAAATACACCCATAGTCTGCTCCTTACCTTTTGTCTCTTCAAAATATCAATTAACTTTAACTGCTTTTTAAAAGCTGTAATTAGTTCTCCTTTTTGTTTCTGCAGTTTCTTGTTTTCTGTTTTTAATTCTTCGATTGTTTTGAGATCTTGGTTAGCTACATCCTACCAAGGGAAGAAAAGGAGAAATGTATTAATTATGAAAATGGTGCTTTAACCAACGAAACCTGGCATTACATTAGAAAATGACAAACAGTAGCCACACATGACACTTCTGAAAAGAAATGGGATTAATCAAAATACTCCCACATTAAAGCTTAAAAAAGAAAAAATCTTGGCAATAAGATTTGTGGTTTGCCTTTGTATGTGTTGAGTGTGTGTGTGTATTTCTCTCTCTTTCTAAACATGTCTCATTTTCACACAAATGAGGAAAATCAGAAAGGCTTTAACTTCATTCTGTACATTTCTTCTTCCTGCAGAAGTTGCAGCAGTATCCTCTAAGAGAACTTACTGAGGCCTTTTGTGACTTGCTGCAAGTTAATTTTGGGGCTGCTTGTAAGAGATATGAAGCTTCCAAAGCCCATCAAGCTTTTTGTCTCATTCTAGCATTAGTGAGTGATTACAGACTGGAAATTTTTTTCCTCAGCCATAGTACCTTGTTGCTTTGCTTCAGTTTATTCAGCTCCACTTTATACTTTTCCACTTCTTCCAAGGCCCTGTTTAAACGAACTTCTGTTGCACTCTGAGTGGCTGCAGCCTGCTTTTGGGCACGCTTTAGATTCTCCAATTCCTATTTAAGAAGCAAAGCATAAACCCAATAAAAACATCATGAATGCTGGTGTTCTAATGAATCCTGTATCAACAACATGCTTACAATAAGGGTCACCCCTGGAAGCTGAAGAGTCTGAGAACTTCCTTGGTCTGCAGATAGAATCTGTCTCAAAGACAATTCTACTGTTAAAACATCCCCTTCTCCTTAGAATCTTGAAAAAGGATCTTTCTCATCTTTTTTTTTTTTTTAAGCTTCTCTTGGAGTAATTGTGAAGCTGATCATATAAGACTGCAGGATTGACTGAAAAACCTTTTATCATTAGTCAGAAAAAGAGGAAAAAAATATCACTATATCCACTCTGAGGCAGCTTTTGGAATGGTGGCTCATTTTCCCAGCTGCTTCTTCCCACCTGCTCCTTTCACCTCTTTGCCCCAGAGATTACCACGTGCAATTACCACCAAGAAGTTAAAGCAGCCTACTGAGGATGGCTGAGGGTAGTTACTATTTCATCTGGCAGAGAATATTTCATCAATTGTTATGGCACCAATCAAAGCAGCTGTCTCTTGACTCTGCTGACAGTATTTCATAGTGCTGTAAGTGGGGAAATGAGAGAAAGACACCAAGTTGAGGAACAGAATAATGAGACTAAAGATCAGGGAACATAGATAACATACAAAGTAAAAGAAATAAACAATTCTGGCAGAAAGAGAACATCCTGTGTTTTTTGAAAAAGAAATAGACTTTTTCTTTAAAGTATCAAATTTTTAGTAACGGGCACATAAAGATTCTTTTAACCAAATCAAGGTAGAGAGGGGGCTTGCTGATAATGAGGCAGCCCTCAGACCTCAGACTGCCTCATTTCTGAGTAATTGTTCTTTTTTTCTCAATTCTACACCTGTTCTGTGGTGGTTACTCAAGACTTCTACATCATTTATCCAAGAAATACATGCAAATTGACCTCTTTGTCTTGTATCAAGATGACGGAGCTGTGAATAAAGTCTACTACATCTTTCGTGCTATGTACTTTATTCTGCATTAATATGAAAAGCTTTGCAATATAGTCTTTCAAGCATTTAATGACCAAAAAAAAATTAGTCTACATGCAATGCAAATTACTTATCAGCTAATCAGATAATTTAATGAAAGATTTCTAAGAATTCTCTTAGGGATTTTTGACATCTACTGTCACACATAATACCTCATCAAGCACTTTTTCGCAAGTCATCCAGTGAGGGTATATTGTTAAATATATATTTTAATCTTAAAAATGCCTGAAATAAATGTTTTATTTTGTAACTAGGCAAGGTTTCTGCCATTTCTTCAATACTTTAAGTCAAAGCTGGATTAATTTTCTCATATGATGTTTCTGTAAGAGGGGGGAGGATAAAGTACTGTGTTTTAGAATTTCAGTTTCTGGATTTTCCCTACTGTTTTGCCATGGCCGAGGCACTTGAGTATCAGGAGGGGCTGTGATGGCCCATGAGTAACCCTCACCAGGCCTTCTGTCCTCCCAGCAGTAGCACAGGCAGCACTGCTATCTTTAGGAAGCTCTGCAACACATCCCCTAAAAGCAGTTTTGGCAGAAGATGTACTTAACATCAAGCCTTTTGTCAAGGCAAGTGATAAAACCCCTGCACAAAGGCCTAAAAGGATTATGAGTACAACTTTGGTGTTTCCCAGACCACTAACTAACATTAGAGCTAGGCTGAACAAGTGAGAGAGACTATAAAGGAAGGAATGTTCTTGTAGACCAGGGGTGAAAAAGAGATGAGAGAGGTGATACTATTTATTAGGTCAACTAGATAGAAAAAAATTGGAATACTGGAAAGAAAAAGATGGAAATTTCTGGGAGCATCAGAATTCAGTTACTACCTTAGGTGGGTGCTGCAGCAGTAGCGTTTACAGAGACCAAACACCAAAAGAATAAAATGTAAAAATAACAAAGTAGTTACCATGTTTCAGGTAAATTGTGACAAGCAGGTGAGAAGCTTTGCCTAGGCACATACAAAAAATACCTGGAGGATAAATGAACTTAAAAACACTTGATAATCTAAGGAGTCTGGAGAAGCATGAATCACAAATTAGATCTACCAACATCTACATTGCAACAACAGAAAAAGCAATAAAAGCCCCAAAATCAGAGCTAACATTTGTGCTCTCTGAGCTATACAGAAAGCTTTCTCAAGACTGAAATAGTTGTGAGACTTCCGCAGCACAGTAGCACCATTTCAAGCCTGTGTTCACAGGAAATTGCTTTTAAACACGTCTGGAATTGATCTACAATACATTAATTAAAATGGATTGAATAATACTTCATATCTAAAAAGTAGACCAGTTTTTAGACTTCTAAGTCCACAGGAGATTTAAGCAGTTACTGCAAAATTATTTTTACATGCATGATTTTTGCAGATAGGTAATTTATTATAGCAGAAAAAATATGTAAAATAACTTCTGAATTAACAGAGAATCTTTCATTATATATGCTTTTTTTGCCATCTTAGTATTTTAAAGGATTACCACTATTTTTCATGACCATGACTGACTGGCAACCTTGACGAATTTTCAAAAACACTACCTATGAGGAACAATTGAAGCAGCCAAGGATGGTAAATCCAAAGCAACGACCAGTGACCATGTTCTGGATATGGTATCTGTACAGTGGAAGTGAATAAACTTTTCATCCCATTTCCCAAACACTCGCTAACTGTGACTATGTGCAAGGACTGTGGTGGAAATTGCCATTCCGGAAGGCTGTAAGTACAGGTTAAACACACTTAAGTCTCGGATGGTTTGAATATAATTTGTCCTGTCTTGCTTTAAGAGAAGGAACTAAATTACTGTAAATCTCTTGGCCCTATTAACTGTGAGCTGATGAGTAGCCTAAATACTAGTACTGAATATTTTTCCTCACAGAATCACCATCAGTGTAAGGGAATTTAAAACCTCCAAGTATCTGCACAAAAAACCACACAGACCATGTTAGTTTTAAAATGCCAGAACTACAAAACAGTAAGATACAGGCATGCCCACATCAATCCATACTGTGATTTAATGGAAGTAAGAGACTTTGATGGGCTGAGCTGTGTTCTGTTTTCCTCAATTTTTAACTGAAACATTCTCCTGGTTGTATTACATGTACTACCCAGCACTGTATGCATTACATGTTTCTGAAGTCGCCCTCTCTAGCCCCGAGTAATTAAAGAAAAACACACGCTGCCCTCAAGATTAAGTTCCAAAGCAAGCAGGCAGTGCAGGCAGCCACGTGCTGCGCTGGGCACGGACAGCAGCGGCCGCGCTCACCTGCGCCCGGCCGCGCCGCGCTGCTGCTCTGCCAACAGTCCCTTTGCAACAGCCAAGACAACCCTTCCTTCACCTGCACGAGTTACTATTATGAACTGCAGGTGCTTTTAAAAAAAAAAATCTTCACTAGGTTCTACAGCTTACAATAGAATTTACAGAAGCGATTTTTTAAAAATTATAATTAAAACCCGAAAAGTGGAATTTCCTTGTACTTTTCAGGATTCCTTTTTAAATTAGACAGTGGTTTCTGAAAAGGTAGTTTTGTATCTTGTGTGTCTTTTACATAGGTATTTAATTTTAAAATACAGAAATATATGATTGTAGAAGCAGAAGAAAAGCAGTTAGCAAAATGTATTATTTCTTCCTTTAAAAAAAAAGATTAGACCATTTAAAAATATAATTTATAAATTAACAGACATTTAAACACTAATCAGATCTTTGGACATGTCTCTATCAATCCATCAGGGAACAGAGGGTAATCTGATGTGGGTTTTTTCCCTTTTTTGAGATAAATGAGACTAATATCTGCAATACCTTTTCTAGTGCAGTGACCTCTTGTTGTAACCCTTCGGTTTTTTTGCTTGCTTCTTGTGACAACATTTTGTACTTCTCAGACTGAGACTGCTGCAGGCTGATTGTTCGTTGCAGTCTTGTGTTTTCTTCTTCAGTATCTTTAAGCCGAGTTTGTAAATTCTGATTTTCATCATCCTGTGTTGCAGTAATTAGCAAAAAAACCCAACTGAATTATTGCAAGGAAGCAGGAGGGTAATGCAGTAATAATGTCTTGTAAATAAAAGACAGTAAGAATATATGTGCTATAGCTTTAGAAATAGCAACAAGTAAGACTAAAATAACAAAACACCATTTTACCAAGATAATACTTTAAAAATCAGTAACATTTCTCATTTAATTTTCTGCAGTCTTTTACTTGAAACTGTCTTGTAGCAGTATGTAAAACATTTGTCATAGCTCAAAGGTTTTTAAAATAATCAAAATGTTATAGAATTATATGAATAACAGTGGCACATAGATTTTGTGACATTTTTTGTGAGAATAGCTAAATGCACATATTAGGAAAAATTATGGGAAAAAGAAGAGAATATAATTACTGATAAACCACTCCATTATGTTTTAGGAGATTATCTGGTTTTGACTTAAAAGCAAGCTAATGATCCAGGCTACAGCAAGTATTCAAATTAAAGATTCTCTTAACATGAAGTGAGTCTTAGATTCATGACCTACTGGCAATTACATCCCACATTAAGCATTATAATTCAAGGCATTTTTCTTTTATAACCTTTCAAACATTGTAAGTGAATACTAATGTAGCTTAGGTCAGAGACACATTATGCTCTGCTTTTCTTTAAGAAAAAGAAACCAAGGCACATACAGAAATTGAACTTCTGTGAAAAAAAAAAATCTCTCTGCTGTTCTCTCAGTCCCTTGGAATACAAGCTTCCCACCTGGGAAATCTGTGTGCTTTATCCTAAACTTCTCATGACTTCATGCACCTCAGAAACTCCCACCTCTTTAAATTTAAACAGATTTAGTGCCTCCTTATAACAATTGGATTGTGAACTGGAACCAAAACCAGAATCTACCTCAAGGCTTTGCCAAAATGAAATTTTTGTGACCTTCTGAATGTAATTAAGTTATTTTCACACCAGAGAAACTAGAACCCAAAATGATACATTTATATACAAAGTGCTAAGGGAGCAGGACAAGAATAAATACAAGGTTGTCTTCTGTCATCTGCTACAGTAACTGGATTCTGTAGTGATTTTGGCATGGAATGATGAAGTTCAATAGCTACTGACAAAATTATATTTGATTTGAAAATGAAAATGTCTTTAAAATCTAATGTACCAACTTTCTTCAGATCACAGCATAGAAGTATTGAAATGCAGAAGCACCTGTGTTGATAAAAATAAAATAAGAGACATAAAATATCAAAATCTTATTACTTCTAAAGATTTTGTCCATGTACTTATCTCAAAAAACTCATTTACTATCATTCTGCTCCTTAACGCTAAATTAAAAGCTTGTAAGAAAATATATAGGTGTTTTGCCATATATTCCTAATGTCATCATCACATTTGGGCCTGGGGAATAGGTGGAAAAGAGAATTCTGAAGAGACCACATCTAAAAATAATCCAGTTATGTAAAATGGAAAGTTAGTTCAAAAACTTTGCATGATTACAAATACATGAATAAGAAGTGATCTCTATGGCAGACAGATATGAACTACTTAAGTTTTCACAGTTCAAGAGCTGTTTGAGCATCACTTTAAAATATACTGCCAGACAGTGCAGATCATAAAACTCACTTGTACATTCCAACAGTGAAATATCAGTGTAGTTTCACAATGCCCTAAGTTCAGTCTGATATGCCCAAGTATGTAATTCTAAATATTGTCCTCTGCATCAATCGTACCCTTGTGAATAGAGAAAGCCTAATTTCTGTTTTGATTACAATATTCCACTTCAAATGGAAACTCTTTCCACACTTTGATCCACTGACGACACTGAAAGCACTGACTGTATTTCTCAAGATTTTTGATTTCTCAAGCTGTTCTGTTTCTCACTCCACCCCAAACATCCATCTCATCCCAGCAGCCGGCTCTGGGCACTGCTCTCCTTCTCTCTGTGCTCCACAATCTGCATTTCACTGCTACTGCTTCTTCCTCCTTTTTCTCAGGCTCCGCTCTCCTTCCCAGCAGTGATGCTTTAAAACTTTGCAGCACCACAGTGGCCCTACACTGCAGCATGTCTTCATTCCCAGTGGTTCTTTCCTGCCTCTAATTATTTTCCATTAAAAGCATTTTGCAAGCTTTTAGCCCAAGATCACACTTAGACAGAAAGTACCACCCCTGACTCGAAATTTGTATGGTATTTTTAAAAAACAGAACTTTAACTCTTAATACCTGAAAAGAAAAGTTGAGAGAATTCTGTTTCGGGATTATTTGTTAGAAAGGAACCTATTCCATTTCTAGATTAAAAAACTAATCTCTTACCTTTTTCTTGCATTCAAACACTACATTAGCCAGGTCTTCCTGTGTCACACGTAACTTTGCCTTAAGAAATCTGATTTGAGCTTCTATGAATATAAAAAGTTACATTTAATATACACAAGTACTCATTATTCAATGCAGAAAAGAACCAAAACTGATGCAAGAACTCACTTTCATCTTCTTGTATTTAAAACCGCATTACATTGTTTATAATTATTGAAGAAAAATAGGCAAATAAAAACTCAGATTTCTAAAAAAAGTGTTTGCAGGTTTCTCATTTTTGGTCAAAGCTTTGTAGATTTTTTCCTTTTAATCTCTGAACTTGACATCTTTAAAATGTACAAGACTCATAATGCTCAAATTCGAAACTTACTGAAAACTCACAACCTACCATGGCAGATTTCTTGAGTTTGAAGTCAACAAAACTATATTGTAGGGCACATCTACATTGCAGTCCAGCTGAAGCTGCAACTTCTGTAGTTACAGCCGAAGTAATTTTAAACTGTGCACAACAAGGAATTTGATGTAGGCTGCAAACCCCCCCAATAGGTAACTACCCCTCCCACACAGTAGTCTGTCCTTTTTAAAATCACAATGCTAACCTTCTTCAACTAATAGTTTAAAATTAAATCCATGTAATCAGATGGTTTTTTCCAAATGAAATACTTTCTTGCTCTTGGACAGCTAAGAAATGGAGTGGCATGAAAAAACAAGCTGTGTGTGAACAGTCTGTTCTCATACTTCCTATTCCCCAGATCATCCACAAGGAACTTCCCCTGGACTTACACAAGCATCAGGCATGGACACAGTCTGAGGATCAAGCTGACTAACAGAGGAATAACCACTGTTCACAGTAGCCACAAGAGGAAAAGAATAAAAGTGAAGGAGAAGGATCTAGAGCTAAGAGTGGAGAAATGGATGGGAACATGTGTTCATTTGCTGTAACTGAAATTTTTTTAATTTCACCCACCTTCCCTCATCAATTACAGCTTAAGCTCTAACTCTGGCAGAGGCCAATACTAAGTACAATTTAGGAAAACACCATGAAAAAATAAGATACAGGCTGACTTTTATTCCTCCTGTTATACCCTTGCTAGCTTCTGGTAACTAGTGGCTATCAAGATGGAGACCACAATGAAACCTTCATGTTTGATCTCCTTTCAGGTACTTCTACACTATTAAGTTATTTGATTTTCTTCATAAAACATATTGTAGTTTGGCATTTACCACATCTTGTGGCAATGAGCTGGCTAATTTAATTATGCTTTATGTGAAAGAGAAACACTTAGTGTAGCTTACTTTAAATCCAATTTAATGTGGCATTTACCAGGGTTTGCATTAGAGAAAGACAGGTTTCCCTTTACCATTACTGTTTTCATTACAGAACTTTCATACTGCCTTTAATTGTTTTGTTTTCAAACTGAAGATTGAAATTCAAGCTGTTCTACACTTCTCATTGCACTGTACATTCTGAACATGTATCTTTGCTAGTTCTACATCCTGGATTTGAGATGGGTGTGCAGAACCGTGCCATTCTCAAGATGGGGTAGCATCAATTATATAATAGCAAAATGGTAACACTACAGTATTCCGTTTTCTGCTATCTTCTGAAGGATTTCTAAAAATTCATTGCCTTTTCCATTGTGAAGAGGCAGTAAGTTTATGCTTTTGGAAATTATTTAGTTATCACTAATTAAGGTAAGTCCAGCTCAGTAGTAGGGTGTAATTGGAGTTGTGTAGTAGGTGGGATTGGAAAGCTGTGTTTTCTGTCAGTGTTACTCTGCACTTTTTAATACAGAATATAAACTTGTGCTCCATCACCCCACTCAATACTATGACATTCTTTTGCACTACTTCAGCATCAGTTTTAACTACACTAAAATCATTATTTAATAGACAAATTTCTTTACCACTTGTCAATGTAAGCTCCATGACAGATTCCTTTAGGGCTATACCACTGCATGTGAAAACTGGTTCTTTTTACCAGTCTGTTTCCTCTTTTACTCAGCTCTTAGTCCACAGACAGCTTCTGTCTTATTCAGCTGTGTGTCATTAAGAGCACTTAGCAGTAAAACCTGTGAAAATTCAAGTGCACAACTAGAACCAGTTCAGTCCTGGGAGGTGCCCATGATCCAAATAATCTGAATTTTGACAAGGAGTAAAGATAATTAAAAAATTAGCTTCCTAATTCAATGTTAATCACCTGATAAGGGGTGGTATCACTTCACATGATGGTCTTAGGTTATAAAGTAACATGATTTAGGGACTAATAAACAAGACAAAGGACATCAGAGAGACTCCGATAGCCTACATGAAAGAACACATTTCTTGAATTCTTGAGATAAGATGATCAACATTAAGTGCAATAATACATTCATGTATTTGATTCCTATGTGTAAGGGTATATTAGATAAAAATACAGCTTCATGTTCAGCCTTCTCTATGTCTGTGTGCTTCTATCATTGCTGGCTACTGCAGAGTTGAATTAGAACCCCCAAAAACAGTCCCAGACTAAAATAATGTCTAAGCTACTGTGTTGGCAGAAAAATGGCTGCACTGTGGTAACCTGTGATCATGAAATAAAGACAGGGAACACAATTCCAGGAAGAGTGTTGCAAGAAGCTCAAGGAAAGGAAAATGCTATGGAACCTTATCAGCACATTGGCCTCAATAGCTGGGCACGGGCACAGACATACAGACCTAAAGAATCCATTATGAAGATTCTCACAGAGCCCCCTCTGTAACATGGCCTGCTTAATGCCTGTGCCTGCTTCCTTGTGAACAGCCTAACTGTTCTGAGAGTCTGACACTGCTGGAATGCTCTGCAATAGCTTATTTATCACATTAAGGAGGCATTCAGACTGTTCAAAACGGTCAATATCAAATTCAAAATGCAAAAATCATTATAGAGGATTTTTATTTCATCATTAAAGTTACAGAAACAATCCTCAATACTCCAGTACATGCCCTTGGTCCCTGATTACAAGGCACCAGTAATAACTCTTCTTGAGTTGCCTTGAATTAATTTAGTATAGCTTTCCAATGCAAGCCAAGGCGATTTCTTTTTGGTTCAGGAAGAAAACTATAAAAAAGTTATCTGAGGATCTGTTATGGGAGACTTGGTAACAGAAGATGTGCATAGAATTACATGAGGTTAGAAACCAAGCTATTTCTGTGTTGGCATGCTTGTTGATATCAAGCTGTTAGATTAAAAGGAGAGAGCTCAGGCACTTCCAGCTACTGCGGCGAATCTCTGACTTCATGCTCACTTTAGCATTGTAAGGAACTACACAAACTCACTTTTATCACACCAGAGCCAAAAAGACAGATGTGTGTCATGCCTTTAGCCTCACTGGCAAATGCTGCAATCCCTTCCCGTTCTGTTTCTAGGACAGACATAAACACACCATTTGGAGTGGGAAAATATCTGGAGGATTCTAATTCAAGCACTGTAGCTGAAACATTACCTCGTTTCAGCCACTTGCTGAGATCCACAGCACTGGTCTGAGGAAAGGCTTTTGCTTCTAAAGGCAGAGTCTATGCAAAGACTGACGCTCATTGTTTGGAAATACAAGCTTAGCACCCTGTACTTCTGTTTCCCCAGAGAAATGAATCAAATGTTATGCACTTATTCAACATATGGAACCATCCAAATACCTCCCTACAAAGGTGGAAAGGAAGATAAAAAATTCACCTTTTCACATAATCATTCATATGTGACCTCATCTTCCTCTAGGACTATGTAAAGAGGAAAAATCTTCTTTCCCTTTTCCTTTAAGTTAAGGGCTTTAGAATTTTCCCTGTAATTTTTACAGAAACTCCTTTTTTCTCTCCCCAGGAATAAACATTTCTAACAGACATGAAACAAGAAAAAAGCTACTAACCATGGAAGGAAACTTACCTGCTCCCATTTCATTTCCAACTGTTGGAATAATATCATCATCTTGACAGTCTGGTAAGACTCCTTTCTTTAGTTTTTCTTCAACTTTGCTTATTGTTCTTGTTAAAGAAAAACCTATGCAATCTTCCAGTACTGCAACACCATCAGTACTTTGTACTTCCATGTTTCTTATTTTTGAACTAAAAAAATTAAAATCCTGGATTTAAAATTTATAATACATCATATTTTTGTAAAATATCTTTTGTATTTTCTGTTTTTAAGAGTATACAGTTATTTACCTAATGCAGTTTCATTACCTGCATTCATATGAAAGATGCATCGATGGCAATTTCTCTTTTGCTTTCTGTATGATACCTGTACCATATTCCACATAAATAATTACAGGATTTTACATACTATAATGTAGAAGGCAGAGAAACCACTACCATTTTCAACTGAGAAGATTCTGGTATGGTCTTCTCATCCAACAAATCTATAACTAAATCAGAGTAAAGCAAAGAAAGAGAGGAATGTTCCATTCGCTTTCGCTACTGTCCTGGGGCGATCCTCTATTCTCTGTTGTAACTTCTGCTCTTTCCATTCCCCACCACATTATCTTCTAGAACTCTGTTGCCCCTGGCTGTACTCCTACCTTATGACAATTTCTGCATCATTGTGCAGCTATGAAACTCCACTGATCCTAAATGTTGCTAAACATTTTCATAAAACCAAAATGCAGGGTATCTCCTCAGCTTTCTGCTATAGAAAGGTGATCTTAGTTCTCATAGGATCTGAAGCTCCTAAGTTCTTATTCCAACAAATCCTCATTCCAGCCTCCAAACTCCTCCTAGCTCCTAACTTTCTCCCAAACTTTTGGGTTGCCCCACAGGCTCTGTATCTGCACAATTCCACTTACAAACCTCATGACAGTGCCAGCATGACAACCTCCCCTGAACTGCCCCAGGGAGGTCTGAAGGGTCTCCAGGGATTTCCAACTCCTGTAAGACAGCCTTGGCCTCTGTCACTTCCATGTCCTGCCACCTTGCAGACAATTCTCATCCTATTTTGGTATTATGCCATAATTCATGGCAGTTTTACTTTGCTCCCAGGATCTTACAGATTTTTCAACTCTTCTCTTTTTGTCCAGATCTCCATTTCTTGGTTTCACAACCTTGAATTTGCTACCTACAGAGCTGAAGCTTCTCAGCTGGCAGCCCCTGGAAGCTGTGTTGTATTACTGAGCCTCTTGTCCTGTCAGCCCAAGATTCACTTCAACAGAAGAGGCCCTTCAAGGCCTCATGTTTCCCAGCACCAGTCTGATCACAAATCAGGCTGTAGCACCCAAGTGTGCTGGCCCAGCGTGCCTCAGGTGCTCTATTTTTGCTCATGAGACCTCCTTTGACTGAAGGAGTTTACAGAATTCAGCTGTGAGCCTTGAGAAGTGCTAAAGCAGAAAGCAACATTTTCACTGCTGCAATATTAATCACATATGTTTGCTGATAATTTTTGCTGCAAGTAAACAGAGATAGCCACATGGGGGAGCTGATTGAGGAGGACCAGAAGTTTGATACATTTATTTGTATAAATATAAAAGCATACATCTATAAAATGACTTGATAGACAAAAGTAGCAACTAGAAGATTTCATGACAAACCAAATGAAATGTTTGATATACCTGGAAGTTGTTCTTTTTCCCTTACTTGCAGAGTATGGTCTGCTCTGAGCTCTGGGCACAGAAGGAAACTTCTTGTTTTCTGCCTAAAAGTTTTTTCAGAAATTAGTGGGATATTATTATTATTATTGAAATACTTTTTTCTAGTCTTTTCATGTTTGTTTTTTTTCTTCTTCATATATCCATACTGAAGAATAGTTTTCAAAGTATGCTTTTCAAACTTCCAAAATTACTTCTCAGTTTTATTTGCACTCATCTTTACCTTCCAACTTTTATGCCTCTGTGCCCTAATTGTAATATACCCAATAGTCATTGGCTCGTGTGAGTTTTTCCACACATACTCATAATAAATCTAAGCACAAGCAAGGTTCTGACCTTTTATCAAGGTATTAATTATTGGACTGTCATCATGCCTTCAAAAATATGGTATTTTATGCATTATTTTAATCTTATAAAGTCCCAATTGAAGGAAGATTTAACAATATTTCTGTCACTTTCACCCAAATATTCTTAAAAAATTAGAGGGTTCTCTACTGTATTTTGATAAATAACTGTAGATGGCATTTTAGAAGCTTCAGCTCACCTCATGAAAGTTTCAACACAGTTGTAGTTAGAGACCACTGAGATTAGGAACAATCTCATTTTTCCATTATATTTTCTAAATTCAGTTACTCGGAGTACTTGTTTATTTATCTAGAAGACACTAGTACTGCCTTTAGTATTATATAGCTGAGGGAGAAAGAAAGCAATAAATAATTTATGTTCTAGTATTTTTCACTTGGAATTCTTAATTTGATGTTCAAAACAGTGAACATTTCTCTCAATGCTGAAGAGAAAACAGAATACAGAAATTAAACATTATGTAAGTCCACCTGACCACCAGTGGCACTGAGGAGCCCTGGTAACACTGTCCCTGTAGCACTGCTTTGGGCATCACTTCCCTTTTTGTCTTGGCATCCATCTAAGTCTCCAGTGTACCCTCAAAACCACAAGTTATTATATTTTTGAAATTATTCTAGAAAAGAATCTAACCAGGATAGTTTGGGTACCTTTGCAAGTGAGTGTATAAGAGATGAAACTTCGGGATGGAATGGATCTCTGCATTAAAAACAAAAAAAAAAGGTATAAATTCACTGATCTACAATTAGGTAAACACTTTGCAGTTAAAAAGTTAAAATACAATCCCCCTGTCAGAATAACATTTTACATGTCTAGAATAAACAATATAGCTAAGGTGGGAATATACACTGAGTTCAAGCATAAACTCAGTCTCATTCATAGTCTGTCCAGTCTACCTTATTTGCAACCCAAATCACCTGGTGAGGCTATGGTATCTAGTACAACACTACTCGCGCACCAGAATCCTGATCTTGTCTCTTGGAATTCAGGCTATTGGCTTGTCAGATCAATGATTGCCTGTACCAGAGAGTACTCAGCCAGGAAGCAGAGTTCCAGCTTCCCCAGGACAATCCAGAACCAAATCCAGAACTTGTGTGACATAAACCCCCTGAACTCATACAAACAAAGTGAAGAGAGAACCAGGGTCCTCTACATCCTATGAGGAGGTAGCTCCACCTGTCCTAGCAGGATCAGACTCGCTGTTGTCAGGCCAATTGACAGGGACTGTCAGAGGAATATGAGGTGGAGCAATTTATAAATTAAGCCTCATAGAATTTTCTCTGGAATAAGTATTATAAATATGGTATCCATTTTACAGACAGGGTATAAAAACAAGAATAAAAAAAAGCCGCTTTCTTATCTGCTTATTTGGCTGAAAACTGTGCTTCTTAGTGACTGAATGTCAGGTTAAAGGATTATTTTTCAAATCAATTGAAATTAAGCAGAAAGCTTTAGCACGTTGTGTATTATGCAGGTCAAATTCTTTGTCAGATAGATACACAGATGCATATATATAATTTTGCATTCAAAATGAGTTATGTGAACGTATATTATTGCAATGAAAGGCTATTTTTTAACTATCCTTTATAATTTTTTTTACTTCAATTAAAATGCTGGCTTATAAAAGATTTTGAATAAAATTTAAATTTCTGGCTCATCAAGTCACCTAATTTTTTTGCCAGGCTGATTTGAGCAAATGTTTAGATCTTGTCTTTAAAAATTTCACAGACATTCATCAACAAGAATTATCTGCACAAAGCTCTGTATTTTATTAATCTAAAAAAACCCAACCAAACCCAAAAAAAATGAACAAAAAAACCCCAACCTCCCCACCCCCCAAAACAAACCTGGAGAAATCTGTGTGTGGCTGGCAACAGACTTCAAGAATAGGATGATTAGGTTTTGTCTATTTACCCTATTTTCCTCAAGCCTTCTCCTTATTGGCTAGCTCTAGGAGCATGCAGAAGGTGAGGATTTGCTGCCACAGAAATAGCAGTTATATGTTATGCTGAAGAATTTGAAAATACAACATGCTCTGTACTCAAAAAAAAATTATGTTCCTTCCCTCAATAGAGTAATTTGTTCCTACTGTACCTATTGTCTAAAGGTTGCCTTAAAAAAAAACCAAAACAACCCAAACAAGAACACAGCAAAACAAAAAACCCAACCTCATTGTGTCTCTCAAATTCTTCAGCTCGTTTAACCCTAATGGTTCTTTCTTGCTGCCCATCCACGGCACCCCATTTTGAAAGCCCCCTCTCCCGTTGTGTGGCTGTAGGGTCGGAGAAAGGCGGTGTGTAAAGGCCGCGGGGCGCAGGGACGCGCAGCCCCTCCGCGCAAAGCCCGCCGGGCGCAGGGACGCGCAGCCCGCGGCCGCGGCAGCAGGATGCAGGCGCTGCTGCTCCCGCTCCATGCCGGGCCGGGGCTGCCCCTGCGCGGCCCTGCCCAGCGCCGCCAGCAGGGCGATGGCTGGAGAGGAAAGTGTAAACAAAAGCTCATTGCAGTGCGCTCTCACCGGAGCTGCTTTGTTGCTAAGTAATTCAAATTTCCCTGCAGCCAATATGCTGCAAGAACTCCAGAACAACTTCATTTAATATATACGCTGACTTGGAGAGTGACTTAAATATTTGTTGTCTTTTTTCTACTTTGCTTACTCATTTGTTTTTTCCTTTTAACCTGTCATTTTTTCCCTTTGACACCACCTCTTTCTTTGCTTCAGTTCCTCCCTTCTTTCCAGTTGCTTTAGTGTTCCTTCTCCTTAAAGGAATAAGTAGAAATTTCAACGAGATATTTCAAAAATATCTCAAGTGCTTCTTTTAGATTTAGGGCCTATCTGCTCACACAATTTAGAAAGAAAATAATTTTTAATTAAATATTAAATATTTGGAACTAATCTAATTGAATGGCCTCAATGTTCACTCATGGATAATCAGTGTGCCTAACTCCTAGCAAACGCTTCTAATTTTTTTTTCACTACAGCATGGGATTTCCAATCTTCTCTCACGTAAATGTTTACCAGAACACTATGTTTACCAGACTGTGGTTGTTTTAAGGTGTTTTAATTTATTTTGGTAATTAGTAGGTCAGCTGATACTCTTACATGCTAATTGCCCTTTTTGTTCCTTTTTGTTTTTTAATTCTTCCAACACTTCAATTTATTTCTAATGTGTACCATCAAAGCTAATAATTCCCTTTGTGGGGCTGAATCTTCCAATCACATTACTTAAAGCAGCCCTAAAACTCAACTCCAGTTGGAAGTTCTTAAAAATTCTCTGTCTAATCTTCAAAACCCATCTAACAGAACATAAAACTAAAGTGAGATCCAGAATTTGTTTAAAAAACATGATTATACTGACTGATAACACATTAAATTTCTTGCCCCTCACTCCCTCAGCTATGGCTTTAAAATAGATCAGGAATAATTTTAATTGTAGTAGCAAACTTTTGCTGGTAGTCAAGCTTCTGTCATAGAAGCTGACTTGCTGTCACATCTTTTTTGTACTGAAAACCCTTTTTACTTTCAGAAAAACTCCATGTCTTTGCTTCTATTCTACACAAAAATAACTATTTGATCATCTTTATCAGACTTTTATATACACTATTTGAAAAGTTTCCCAACTGCACCTTAACATTTAAAGCATTTTGTTGTCTGTTCCTGTATCTTTCTTACCTAGATTAGCAGCATCAGAAATTTAGGAACCTAAAGATCAGATCCTTGATAAACTGTGTATCTAGTCTATCTTAAATTCACCCATTTCCCACACTACCAATTAACAAACCCTTGAACAGCTAAGGAATTAATAATGTCCCGGAATGACTAAGGGAATACAGCCATGCCCCCACTGGTGAGCTGAGGGGGTTGCACACTCAGGCTGTGATCATCCAGGCCAAAGGCACGCAGGCCCCAGCACTGTAATGGTAGCCACATTCCAGAGGGTGGCAGCTCAAGGTTTGCCTGTCTTAGGGTTTTGTGGTTGTTTTCATCAGGCATTTCCTGCCCCAGGAATATTTAGGCCAAGTTAAATGTGAACCAGTATCTATTCCTTCATTTGTCAACTCAACTGTTAAAAACCATCCACAGCCAAGTGCCTACTGTTTGGTACTGCAAAGAAACCTGTGACCTTACCTTGCTCTTTTACAAAGGTCAGCACTTCTTAATATCTTAGAACATTCCAGCAAAATTAAGCCTTCCTTGAAATAACAAGGAATAACATTTGCTTAGGATCACTTTTTTAAAAAAATAATAGGGAAAAAATTAAGACTACACCAATGCAGTATAGAGCAAAGACAGATAAAACTGGAGCATGATTAGGACACAAGGCGTGCAGGATCAGTGGGAGGTTCCCCACCAATTATACACAGCAGCTGTAAAGCACATACCTCTGTCTGTCATCTTCAGGTGACTTACTCTGTACTGAAACTGGCTGAGATAGCATCTTCTGTTGGCCTTTCTTCATTAAAAAAAGAAGAAAAAGTAGTTGATTTTGGGAGAATATAATCCATTACAGATGGCTTACCTATTGTAAATTACAAATCACAGTAACTACAGTCTACTATGGAAAAGAATGGAAACTATAGTCTATTGTGGAAAAGAACTTTTGAAACACAGGAAAAGATGTCTAAAAATGAAAATGCCGTTGCTGTTTTGTTGTTAAATGTATATCTGTGCAATCTGGCAGTGCCATGTGGTATATTAAGTACCCTAAGAATATTTCATCTTTGGCTATATTTGGAGAAGAAAAAACAGTGGTTTTGTTGTTGCTGTTTTCCAAAAGAAAGAGACTAGATGCTATTTTGGCCATTTCATCTGCTCCTGTTCAAATACCAAGCATTTAGCTTCAGCTTGTCACTGCTCAAGAGAAGAATATGTTTTCACAGCCCATAAAATTGAAGTTTCAACACTAGGAAGAGTGCATACAAGTACAGCTTTCCAGAATACTTAGTAATTTGCTTTTTAAGCCTTGTTTATTTGAATGAGTGTACTTATAATGAATATTTTAAACATGCAGAACATCTTCTCCAAACTGTTTCGGGTATAAACCATACCTGCCCCTGTTCCCTTTTTATTCATTTGTCCAACTTGCATATAAAGTCTTGACTCTGTCTGGTACACAGCCACATCAATGTTCAATGATAATACTAACAATAAATAGCAACTTTTTCTGTTTTGAGAACGTTTCCTTTGTACTAAGTTCACCTGTTCTATTTATGTTGCTTATTCTTTGTATCTCTCTCAGCTTGAACAATGTAGATCCTATTTCACTAGGAGGTTAACTGTAACAGTATCGGGTTTTCAAATAGTAATTTTTAGTATTTAAGGCATAAACCCACCTACAGATACTCTTCTTAAACAACTAAACAAGTTTTTAAGGTGGTTTTAGGTATGTATCTGCACAAATGCTGTAGGCAGGTGTGTGAATACCTACCTGATGAAATTACACAGAAACTATTTTTGAATGTGCTTTTAATACAAGTTTACAACTTTGAAAAGAAATAAAGTTTACCTTGCATTAGAAAGCAACATGCTTTTAGTAGTCAGGATCTAAATTTCTTTTGAAACTCAAGCATGTGTGCATGTGAATGCAGACTAAATTACATAACAGTCTGCATAACCTACTCACCATTAGTTCTTCAGCTTGACGCACCAGTTTTTCTGTTTTGGCTTCTAATTCTGCATTCAGTCGCCTAAAAGAGTAAGAATTTTTTGTCACTGAGTTTTTGAAAGATTTAAAAGGAATAAATGTGACCGTGACAATATTTTTGCCTGAACTAAGTGAAATTTTAATGATTCCTACAAAGGAATGCTGAAATACACTTCAAGGTATTAAAAAAGTTATGTTTCAACAATTTCCTGTGTTTCAGCCAAATCAATAGTAATAAAACACGTATACCCATTATACAGCAAGGTTTCGACTGTAACTGTGAGAGGTGAAGGAAGGATGTCTCTGGTTTTGGACATGCCATTTCTTAATTGCATGCCTTGATTTCCTACAGGTTTTCCATGTTTAACACAGTCCTTCCTTTCAGTACACCCAGCAGCAGGGGTTGGGGAAGGACTCATGTACGACTACATTGCTTCTCACGTATTTAAAGAGGTGTAGCTGTATGGATGTACAGGTTACATGGCTTCTCACATATTTAAAGACGTGTTGCTGTATGGATGTACAGGTTACAGCACTGAGGTGTTCCTGCATGTTCACACAAAACCCCTGGTGCTGTGACGGCCAGAATCGGAGATGTGGCTCCCTGTGCACCCTCACCATTCACAGGGGCTGGGCACTAACAGGTAACAGGGACAGGGCATCCATTTAAAACCTTTACAGCTTTTAAGCTGTTTTTAGCAGGCGTCGGCTTGTATACAGTAATAATTTAGAACTAAAGTCAATGTTCGAAGTACAGGAAAACCTCATGTCCGGGCCTAGAGCCTGCGTGAGGCGGCGGTGTCCAGCGGCGCTGGGCGCTGTTCCGCGGCCCCGGGCAGTGCCGTCCGCCCTCTGCGGAGACGGAGCCGCGGCACCCAGGTACAGGGGACGGGCTGTGCGCTGGTCCCAGCGGGGCAGGGCCTCCTTACTTGTACTGCTCTTCCTTGGCCAGCCATGCTCCGCTCAGCGCGCCGGGCCCCGCCACCGCCTGGGGGCTGCCGGCCGCTCTCCGCACCTGCGGGGAGGACGCGATAGTGAGCGGGGCGGGCTCGCCACGGCCCCGCTGTCCCGAGTCCGAGCCCAGCCCGAGCCGCTGCCTTACCCCGGGCAGGTCCCCGCCCCGCCGGGCCGCGCCGATCGCCGACATTTTGTCCGCGCCGAGGCCGCTGTGGCGTCGCCTTCGCCCGGGCAACCGGAGGCCGCCCGCCCTCGCTCCTTCCCTCTCTCCTCCCCTCCGTCCGTGTCAGGGCCCCAGCGACAGCCGCGGGTCAGGCCCGTGCGCAGGGACCAGCTGGCACCCGGCGTGGCGCTGAGCTGCCACGGGTTCAGGTGAGGGACAGGTGAAAAGGGCTGGGGGAGTCATTACAATTGTTGGCGTAATAAATATTTATTACAGCCCTTCTGGCCTTGCTACACGCTGTCCTGCCAGCGTCTCCTCATTTTGGTGCATTAAACTCCTGTTTGCAGCATGACGCCACCCTCTCTACAGCTCTTTGGTGTTGTCCCTCTGCATTTCCTATACACACATTTCTGTGATTGTCCACCACTTGTTTGAATCCCTCCATTATTTTTGTCCCTCACCCACACACAGTTTGATTTTGCTGCATTTCTCCTTCCGGTCACCCATGAGCCTGTTCCCACTCTCGTCTGTCACAAACTCTGAG
This sequence comes from Phainopepla nitens, assembly GCA_013400175.1. Lineage (NCBI taxonomy): Eukaryota > Metazoa > Chordata > Aves > Passeriformes > Bombycillidae > Phainopepla > Phainopepla nitens. Next base: position 763,740 of record VXBQ01003134.1, read on the forward strand.
CGACATAGAACGGGTCAGGTTGGAAGGAACCATAGTGGGTCCATCTGGTGCACCCTCCCAGCTCAGTCAGGGTCATGCCTGTGAGCACATGGCACAGGATTGCGTCCAGATGGTTCTGGAATATCTCCAGCGAGGGAGATTCCACACCCTCTCTGGGCAGCCTATTCCAGCGCTCGCTCGCTGCACAGTAAAGTTGTACCTCAGTTCAGCTGGAACTTTCTGTCCTTCGGTTTCTGCCCGTTCCTTGTGTCCCACTGCTCAGCACTGCCAAGTAGGTTGTGGATTACCTGCCCACTCACCTGCTCATTCACTCCCATCTCCTTTCCCAACTTCCTAGTGGATTGTGCCCCGGCATGTGAGTACAGCCCAACTGTCCTGAAGCAGGTATCTATAGAGCAAGAATAACGTGGTTCTATACTGAGTTATGTGGGCTGTGTATGATTTTAATTAAGAAATTTGCACAAGGAAAATCAGAAGGGCTTAGCTGGCTGGAAGTAGAAGATCTGTGCTGAAGGATTTCTGCAGAAGTATTACTTGCAAGACAGAAGAAATACTTGAAGATTTTGAGCATTGAGACAGGCAATTTAATGGCATAAATAAGGTGAAATAAAAGACAGGACAAATGTGATTAGTGGAAGGCAAAAAATAGAAATATCAGTATAGAAAGTTGAGGTGTTTAGCACTAATGTTGAATCAAAATTATTGACACAGAGGGAAAAGAGTGAGCCTTTGAAAAATGTTATGGGGACTTTGAAAAAAAAATCCATCAAGAACTCAGTCCATTTCCATATTTTTTGTATTTTTACTAATAAGAAGCAAGGGGTTAATGTGACATACAAAAAAAAAACCAAACACAAAAAAACAAACAAAACCCCAAAATCCCCAGAATTTAACTCCATCATTTGTGCTTTTGGTTTGGAAAAACAAAAAGGGTGAGGTCAATAGTAGAGATCTAACCTCCATGGGGAAGAGACAGATTTTGTTAAGAAATAAATTGTAGATTCTATGAGACATTAACACACCATAACCAAAGTCACTTTTTAGAAATATCTCTAGTGACATCCTGGGGGATTTTAAGAGAAACAGGGGAACAAGAGAAGGAAACAAAGGTTGGCAAGATGAAAGCTAAGAGAAGAAATATGCTCTTTCCAAACAGGAACTTTTTTCCCCAAAAGTACTGTTTCTTTTTGCAGAACTATAATATCATCTTATTAATATTTTTACTGGTTTTAAAGTTCTTGTACAAAATAGCTATAAGAGCATAACACCTTAAAATGCCAAAAGTATTAGCTACAAGATCTCTGCTAGTTAGATACGGAGGCAACAAAATCACTGGTTGAGATTAGAGAGATTAGAGCAACTGATTTTCTAGCCAGATTTTAGCTAAGACTTAATAAACAAAAGAAGGGTAATTTATTAAATCATAAATTATTAAATATGTTAACAAAAATAGCAACACAAAGTTCTTTTTGTTTAAAACTCCCTGGGATTAATAACATACATACATACATATTAGAATTGCAAATGTGCACAGTATTTCTAAGATCCACAGCATGATTTATTTAATATGATTTATTTTTTAAATATTATATTGATTTGATTTAGAATTCAACTACCTATATTTGAAATAATATGAAAAGATCAGCATATTTGGATAAGTATTTCTTAGTGAACTTTATTTCTCCAGAGATGTCAAAAACAAAATCAGAAAAAATAAGAGATTTTCTTACATTCTTGATCCCTTACTCCATTAAGATTTTATCACTTTAAAGTTGACCTGATATGACCTTGACAGTTGTAGTTAATTCTCTAATACATAGATGGTAACTGGGTAGAGAATAGGCTTATATTAGAGACCCCAACCAATAGCGAGATACATAAGGAGATAGGAAAATTTAGCTCATCTGGAGGGAAAAAAAATGCATTTGAAAGCATAACATTGGTATATGGTATAAGATTTAGCCAAAAATATTTGTTAGCAAATTCTCATTTTCCATTTAATAATTTTTTAAGGGTTGACTCGAACTTAGTGACTGCAAAATGGAAATGTTTTTGTCATTTTGAGGTGAAGTGTACAGCAGGTTAGAGACAAATTTTAACCAGAGTGATATTTGTGATCATAATGAGCTGTACTTGGGACCTCTTTCTAGGGACCTTTGTGATTAGAGTAGTACATCATCATTCTATATTTTTCAAGTGTTTCAGTTTTGTTTTCTGAGGATTGTAAGATCGAGAATTAAATTACTCCAGCAGAAATGTTAAATTCAACATGAAGTTGTTCAGTGTGTTGACTTTGGTTTTCTTCCAGCACAGGAGGCGGTAGGTCAGGGAACAGAAGAGCTCCGTCAGTATAGCTGTTAGGAGAAGTTTGGGACGGAAGGGTGTGTGTAGCTGCTGGCATGTTAGAATAGTTTACTGCAGAAGACTGCTGAGGATTGAATACAGTGTTTACTTTTGATTAAACCAAAGCACATGCATTATTTAGTTGTGACCCATGACCCTCTTCCTTCTACAGGCAAAAATTTTGTGGTCTCTCTTTCCCCCTTCAATAAAAATATAAAAGCATGAGATTTTTATATAAGCCTATTATCTTCATGCTTTTAGACACAAGTTTTGTTCATAATAACTTATTTGCTTGAAGATTCATTATACAGAAATTTTCTCTCTTTTCTTAACAGTTGTGACCTTAGTAGAGACCTAGAAAACTGTCAATGGGAAGGGACAGGATTTCACTATGTATCACATTACTTGTCAGAAACAGAGGAGCAGTAGTGGTTTGGTGTGGTGTTTTCTTCCATAAAAATCATTGCAAATGTATCAGGCCAAGAGGTAACAGCTGATACGCTGGCTCAAGCTTTTTGTTTTCGTGAAGTTTTTTTTGTAAGGCCCATTGTAAACAAATAAATAGCACATATAGATGCCGCAAATGCTTACTCTTTTTAGATCAAGAATCGTGTTAAGCGCTATATATTGGTTTTGGTATGTGGTAGAGCTAAATTTGATTAACCTGCTATTACTCCAGGCCTCTCTCATTTATACATCTGTTGATTCCACCTCTAGAAGAAAAACAGTTTCACAGGACTTGGAGCTGTCTTCTGTAACCTCCATCCTGGGAAAGAAGGATTCTTCACCAAGGCAGTATGACTCAAAATGTTCATCCTTCCTTGTCAGCAAGTTCCTTTGCCCAGGACCGTTTTTACTGCTTCCATTACGCTGCTGAGGGCAGGCAGGGGACGTTTCCCGCAGCACAGCTCGGCCCGCGGGCCCGGGCCCTGCTCCCTCGGGGGGCAGCGCTGTTTGCAGGGGTGTGTGTGCCTGCCAGCCGGGGCCGGCTCCGCTGCCCCGCTGTGCCCGGCGCGACGTGAGCTGCTGCTCTCAGCATCCCCCGCCGAGCAGGGCACGCACTGCGAGCCGCCCGCCGCACAGACCCTGTGCGGGCTCAGCCCAGCCACGAGGAAGGAAACCAGCCCGACTGCAGCGCTCACACACCAAGGCAAATGATGTCAAGCTAGCAGGCAGTTGTTTGTTTACGGATTTATTCTGAATGTGCCAGAGAGGATGTCAAACTTAAATCCAAGGCGTATCGCTGTAACCTAAGCAACTGTAACCATTACAGCCACTTCACACTTGAATAGTTTCCCTACCTTACCTTAAACTTCATTTTTCTAGTTCAAATTTCCTGGAGGGGAGAGAGGGAAGAGCAGAATTTTGGAATTAATTTTAAGTGGAATTTAATACTTAGCAGATTTCTGGAAACCTGTATGGGTTGGTATTTTTGGTTTTGTTTTGGTTGGGTTTTTTGGAGGTTTTTTGTGTTTGTTTGTTTTTGTTAGCTTTAAAATACTCATCTTGGTTTTTATGTTAAAAGATAAAATTGCTATTTCATATTTCCGTTGTGAGGAGTGTATTTGTAATCTTGAATTCACCTAAAAATCAGATTAAAATACCTTATTATTGTGCAATCATAGGGAAAAAAAACCAAAACAAAACAAAACTTGTGTACAGCATTTTCAGACATTAGTGGAATGGTAGGATCTAGACAATATGTAGCTATTAAATCAATAATCCAGACATTGAGGGAATTCCCCAGACAGCTGTTGGATATTTCCCCCTAATCAGTAATAATAATCCAGTGGTGTTTGAAATGGCATGACTGTATATTGGAACGTATTTTTGTGTTGATATTTTCTCATGCGTCTCTAATGGCTCCGTAAAATATGAAGAGGACCAGGTATTATTCATATTCAAATTATTCCATATCCATGGATCTCCTGTGAAAAAGCTGTTGTTTGAATATATGAAGTCTGTGCAAATTCTTTAGCCCTTTCTGACAGACATCCTAAGCTGGTTTAGCACCACTATACCCTGGTATCTTTTGTTTCCTGGCAGGATAACCCTGATGGATGTCAGTGGCACGTGCCAAGTTTTGTGTGGCAGAAGTCGGGGAGATGTGTAGGAACCAGGGACACAGATTTTGAGGGATGACAGAGCTGGAGGATGAGCAGGCTGACCTATTAAGTCTCTTCCATTTCCAGTGTCTCCAGTTTTGCTTTCATAAAGATTTCAGTGCCATGGAAATATTTTTTTCCTGTTTCTAGTAGTTGTGTACAATATATATAATATTATTATAGACAATATATAAAATACCTAGTTTCTAGGCTGGCCTAAGTTATTTTTTTAATATAGCTATAACCAGCATAGTTGTGCTATCCAGATTCCTGTTTACAAATATAAACATTTTTCTTTGTTCTTCTCTGCTTCACTGCACTATTGGGGCTTACTTATTTCAGTGCCATCCTTCCTAACCTAATCCAAACAATAACCTTGGCTGAACAATTTAAACATATTGAATCTCCAACCAGAGTAGTTTTCCCTAGTAATACTCTGATTACAGCAGCTTTTATGTCTGAACAGGAAAGGACCTTAAACACTAAATCTCATCAGCACTGTAAAAAATAAGTGGTGAGCATCAGCCACATTTTCTTGAAATACCACAAGTCTTTCTTGAGGCCTAATCCTTTAATCTCTGGATTTTGGGCACTTCTGTTCTGATTACTAGGGATCAAAAGGTTTGGCAAATACTCTTCAGACCACTCTTCAAAGTGGCCACTGTAATATTACCAGGTTGTTATGACAATTGTAGGATTTTTTTTGTTGTAGTGGTAGCTGGTATTTTTGGAAAAAACAGAGAAGTTAGTTTATCAATGCAATGGTCTGCCACACTGAAAATTTTAAAAAAGCCTGTGGTCCTCTAGTATAGAGGTTCAGAGGATTTGAGAACATGGCAATGTCAAAGTAAAGGAGAAGTATCTTTCACTGATGGTGGAAATTCCTCCTACTGTGTAAGAAGCAACCTTTCTAATGGAGGATACCTGCAGAGGGCTGCTGCAACATACACAAAGCCTTTTCCAAGCTTGTTCCCACAGCTACAAAGTGACCTTTCAGTTCACTGCAAATTGAAATTTTATGCCATTTCCTGCCTGAAATACTGTCATGTGTGAAGCTACATGGAAAAAAAAGAAATAATTTTGCATTTCACTCATGGACCAAAATCTACTTCTTAGACCCTCCTACCAGATAGTTTTGTTGAATGTTCATTGGTCTGCTCTGGAAGTATACAGTTTTTCCCTAAATGAGATCATTTCGTTGTCCTGTTTTAAACAAAGGCTACGTAAATTGAAACAAACCAGTGACTCCTCCTCCACAAATTTCATTTTACTTATTGCAAACTAGCAATAAAATTAAACTGAATATTTCCCACTGTATTTGATCACTGGGATTCCAAAATACTGTTAGATCTCTGTCTAAGGAAGACAACCCCACCTGACTTAAAGAGAGTTGCCAAAGTGCTTTTGAGAAATCACTCGTTTTCAACAGAGAGGCTTTCAATTAACAGGACAGATTTGGAAAAAGAAACTATCTTGTCACCTAGATGCAAGACCCTGCAGTTATAACAGGAGCAAGTGCAAATCTCTCCATGCTATTCCTGTTCATTCCAGCCTTCATTGCTGGGCTGCATTTATTGTTCCTGTCCCTGTCATTGTCAGTAAGAAATCCAACTGGGTATTTAGAACCAAAACCCCCGAGCTTGAAAGAGCCAAATACTCTTGTGCTCATCATGAATAGTTTATCTGCATCGAGTTCCTCTTTACTTGGAAGATTATGTCCTGCTATACAGCATAAAATTCATTTGGAAAAAAACATTTTTTACTGTTGCTTTCATGGGATTTGCCACTTTGTATATTGGAGTGCGTATATCAAGGGTGAATGCAGGTGAGGACTTTGAAAGTTACTTTGCTGTGTTGACAATGCTACAACAGATCCAGCCTTTACTGTCAAATTGCCTATTTTTATTAATTTTTCATTCAGTGAAATATTCTGAAATATTCAGTGACTATAGTGGGCTATGGCCAAGCAAATTAACATTACGTATCAAGTATAAGCAAGTTCTAACATTTTCAATGTGCTAATGTTAGCATTCAGTGTTAGCCTTAAACTAGAATAACACATGTTTTTGTGTATACTGTGTTGCTTTATAAAATAAATGCTCATTGAGTCTGTAGTGCCAGTTCAGCCTTTGGCTTCCCTGATAATGTCTGCTCTCTGTGAGAAACTTGTGTCAGTGTAAGAGAAGGAATTAAAAGTCAAGCTCTGTGCCCCTGCGTAGACCCTCAATATGAGCACACATGACTTATTTGTGTATTAAACTGCACTGAAAAGTTATTTTGGCTTAGGGGAGGTAGGAGCTTCTTCACTAGCTGGAGGAAAAGATGTGTAGCTCCCTGTCAGCTGGGGGAGAACGCTGGTTTGTTATCTTTTGCCTGTTTCATAAACAAATGCCGACAGCAATTGTTGTTTTTGCAGAGCCAGCAGAAATTCATAAGGGATTTCTTTTTGTTGTACTGCCACACTAAAAAGAGATGTTATTTTAACAACAGAATGTTTGATAGCTTTTAAAAATACAAGGCCTAGTTTTTAGGCATGCTGAGCCTCATAATTTCTATTGAAGTCAGCCCTTGCTGCAGATGGCCCAGAGCACTCTGAGGAGTCCCTTATATTCAAGATCCAAGTACAGCATTAGAGAACATCTCTGATGTGAGCTCAGTCACCAGGAGAAGCACAGGGGCTTTATTTTCTCTACATGAACACAAATTGGACTGCGTCTTTTGGAAGGTACCTATATTGAGTGTGTTCATAAACCTGCCAAGTTACCATCTCAGCAGTCAGACTTAGTAGTAAGGTGCAAGTTAGCTTACACTAAAGGATTTCTCTAATGGGAATTGCTTTGTGAGGTGGAATGCAGAGGTAAGATTGCAGCATAACCACTGTGGGACATTCAGGCACAGGGAGATATCTGTCCTGTGAAGAAACTATCTATGGCAAAAATAACCCCAGACTGAACACTGAGCCCAATTCCCAGGCTAGGCCCATCTGACAGAGCTTTAAAGAATTCTGCTGTGTGGTCAAAATGTTTTTTTTCCCTTATTGCAACTAAAGTTTTCCCAGGATTTGTGCCTCATGAGGTAACAATTAATGGAGAAAGTCTTCTGTAAAAAAACTTAAAACAAACAAAAACCAAAGCAGTTAAGATTTCAAATCAAAGATAAAAACAAGTACATAAATACAAAATGTATTAGTTTCATTAGCAAATAAAAATTGGAAAATTACCTTCCATCCCATCACACCTTACTGTCTTCTTTCTCAAACAAAGATTAATCCCTGCTTAATATAGGTGTTGTATATTCATTGAGTGTTATAGGACAGATATACAAGCAACATAGGGACAGATAAATGACTCTTCAATTCTTTAAAATGTATTGTCAACTGATTTATTAACATTATTAAGTGAATGTGTGTGTTCAAAATATTCTGAACCTTTAGTTAGTGGAGGTTTTCCTGATGACTCTTTAAAATCAAGCACATGAAGAGATCACTTCACCAACACACTGTGGAAATTAAGGACTTCAAAAATCTTTGTAATGTATTGCTTGTGAAAGAGGGAAAAAGCTGGTAATGGCAGTGAAAAAAAGTTCATTTTTTCTTTTTTTTTTTGAAGTCAGTACAGCAATCATGCATCCTTTCCCTGTGCTCCTCTGGCACCATGACCGAGTGCTGGCCTGTAGCAGAGAAACCACCTCCAGTAAGGCTGTGGTTTATTTTCCAGCCTTTCCAACTGTGTTGACAGTAACCATGAAGCTGCATGTAATGTTATTCCATGCTATGTGTAATTGTGTTTTTCCTTATGTGGTCAGCTGTCCAACAGGAAATGAAAATTAACTTCCTCTTTTCTGGGCTGTGTTGAACAACTTTTTGGTAAGTGCCAGGCACTTATGTGTCTGAGCATTCAGTGTTTCACAGAGCAGCACCCAGGTTTGTGTCAGCGGAGTTTTACAAAGCTACTCAAGTGACAAGGGCAGTTGTCCATCTGAAGGGGCTGTGCTGAAGAAAGCAATACTTGTGTAAATCTGAAAACGTATTTCTCCCAACTTGCGTAATATTTTTGTAGATCTCACCTAAGAAAGATTTGAGTTTTGTTGGAGATTCATTCTAGTGTTGGAACACTGTTTCAGTAAAGTGGTTAAGTTAGTATTTAGTAGTAAGCATTGAGCTTTTACCTAACTAGGTTGCTGATCAGGTTTGTTTCATTTCTTTCTGACTGGAAGTTGGTCCATCTTCTGAAATACCGCTCATGCTAATCAAAATATATTTACTTTTGCAGAAAGCCATGCTAGTTGAGTTAGTATTTGCCTTTAAAGTTTGGTTTCTCCTGGTGGAGGCACTAGTTTAAATTGTGTCTGGGCTACAGTAGAACAAATTTCATAATGAATAGGTAAGAGATGTGAGAAGCATATCTAGTTCCTGCAAATAATATGAAGCACCCTGTTTTATTGTTTTAACTATGGCTATGTTGTACTGTTTGAATTTTTAAAAATGTTTCTTCTTTTGCTTTAAATCTGTTCCTAATGTTTCAGTTTGTCAAATTATTTATCCTTTGAGTTTGTAACATGGTATGAAACAGTACTATCTGTTTCCAAGTTCTTTTAGAATTTACTTTTTTAGGTGAGTTTAGCTCCAGTTTTTAAAGTGATCATATTAGCTGTTTTCTACCTGCTTCACTTGCCTTATCTATTTCTTAAGTTTTTCTACTCTGTACATAATTTTTCTGGCAGAGACTAAGATGCAGAGACCCACTTTGGGACTGGTGCTGTGTGACCTGGAGTCTTTGCAATGCGTATTGCAGTCATTGACACACGGTAGACCTGAGCTCATTAACTCAGCTTTGCACTCGTGCTGTGATATTTGTGTCTGGGTGACTTTAAACTTTTTCTCTTAAAAAATCTCATTGTTGCCACCCTTGGTTCAGCTTCGTGAGAGCTTTAGTCCACAGACAGTTCATGCAACAACCAAACTTTTGTGTTATAGGTCAGCTGGTGTTCAGACATTCATCACTAAAGCAGACAAAATAGTGGCAGAAATAGTGAGAAATTGCTCCTTTGGTAGAGGGAGAAAAACTGAAGAATGGAACGGGCGTTTCATTATCTCAAACACCAGAGAGTGCTGACATTGCGATGTGTTGGCACATGCGCACAGTCTGACAATAACAGCTATCATGCTCAAATTTCCATGGCATTTATTCATAATAATACCTCTTTCTCAGTAAAAAAGCGATGTTTTGGTGACTTTTCAGAACTTGTTTTCTGACGAAAACTATGTATCCTAAAATCTGGATTCAGCTGAACTTCCTGGCTAAGACCGATCTGTTTGTTTGTACTTTGACCAAAAGATTACATTGATAGTTTCCTAGGATCCAAAATTGTATTTATTCTGTTTCAGAGCTACATATATTATTTGAATGAGAAAGGGGGAAATGAAAGTGGCCGTATCTACATCAGCGCATAGCTGTTCACAGGAAGCAGCAATTACTGGCTCGCCTTCTTCCCCGGGAAAGCCCTCCCGACTGCTTCCCGTACCGCGGAGCTGGCACACAGCATGGCCACGCCAAATAGCAAATAAACCCCAGACAGCAATCAAAACTACTTTGGGGGTAGATTAATGACAATAATTCCCGCATGAACAGAACTGAAGCTAATTTCACTTGCAGTTGTCAAACCGAGCTAAACTGGCAAGGGAAGGAATGTGTGTTTGTAATCAGTAGTTGTGCTCTTGCAGCGGAGGAGGGACTTGGGCATGGCACACTTGGATAGTCTCACTTCTTCCAAATTTGCTCAGCCTGTACAGTATCCTGAATTTTTCCTCTTTGCTTTGTTTGGTCCCAGCTCACATATATGTGAATCATCCAAGGGGAAAGTTTGAGAGATGCTGTGTGTCAGGTCAGTCCAGGTTCATTCACTGTTTATCCTTAGAAAGCCAGAAACACTGGTGTGTAAACAAGGGGGGAGGGGAAAGGAAGGTTTAATAAGACAATCAGGGTTAATCTTTTCTTTCAATATTGCACGTAATTTGGTTTTCTGATTATACACTAAACAACAGTTGTATTTTCTTTAATTCATTTACACAAACACAGCAGCCAGTTAATATTCCTGCCCTCTCTGTGTTGTGAAGGGTGCACAGAGAAAACCTTTGTTATTTTTCTAGTGCTAAATCTGTTCATGTTAAACCATATTCCTCTACACAGCAACAGCAAAGTAAATGACAGCATCAATTCAATCCAGACTGCTTGATAAATTGAGAGGGGTTGTTTACCTACTGTATGAAAAAGTCCCTTGGGGATGGATTTTATTGCAATCTGCATAGTCATCCATATTCCTGTACTGTCTGTGCTCATGTTTGTGAGTTAAACATATACAGTAATTCAGCATTCAGATAATCCCACAGCTAAAATCCAGGCAGATTTAGCTCAAATTTCTCTGGGATTTCTATTATCTAGATTTAGCCATGTGGTGTTGACTGGATATTTAAAATTGCTGCAAATGCTTTTTTTCTGCAATAAACAACATATTTTGGTGTTCTCGCAATTGAAGCTGTAGATTCTTTCTGGCATTAACCACATGTAAAAATGTATCTTTGTGAGGACAGTGATTGCACAGCTGGAGCATGCTTTTAATGGATTCCAGCTATTTGACTACATACCACATAAGATCATGCAATGTTTATATGAAAACCAGGATAACATATGTGAAAATACTAATGAGAATTATCCGAAGAATGTTTATCTCTACACATCATCTCTTTGAAAATGAACTCAACTGCTTCAATTTTAATAATGTTTTATTACAATATGTTCGACAGTATAATAATATAGAGCCTGGCTCTCTTACAGCACTTTTCCTAAGTAGACCAGAGCTTTTATTGTTTTCAGTTTCCTCAGACGGAACTTCTAGTCTTTCTCACTCAGCAGTTTTGAGGAAAAGAGGGAATCTGGGGGGAAGAAAGAGCATCATTATCCACATGAAATGAGGGGATATTAAGCCCAAGTGCACTGGGTACTTTTCACAGCAGACCATCCTTTGTCATATGTTGCTCTGATTAAGTGCAAATGTATTCAAGGGAGCAGAGCAGACACTGTAGAGAGGGTCCAAATGTTCTTGTACCAAAAATGCCAGCCCTCCTACATGCACTAGCATTGATGGGGCTGCAGGAGTAAGAATTCTTGTGTGGGAGTTTTTTAGGAGGGAAGTGTACTGTGGGAAAAATTGTAAAGCTGCTGCTTCTACCCGAGTAGCTCAAGTGAGTGTCTGAATTGAGGCAAACAGCAGAGCAGGGCAATGCATGCTCTGTGCTCTGCCTTGCAATTGTGTTGCAAATGCACCAAGTACATTATTCACCCCCGGGCCAGATCTTCTGGGAAGAGGCTTGTGCATACTTGGCAATAATTTGATGCTAAGATTGTGTCATCCATAAGTGTCTCAGAAATTCAAAATAAGCAAACCACTTGGAAATATTGGGAAAACAAACTATTTGGAACCATTTATGGGATTTAGGAAGCTGTGTGTCGTATTTTTATGCCCTAAACTGGAAGATTCAGACACCAGTTCAGTAAGTGAGTTCAGGTATGCTGCCCCTTAACACATCCCCATCATGCTGTGTTCCACGTGCCTTCTCTGACTGTGCTTTACTGCCAGTCCCAGTAACTGTAAAAATCTTGAGAGGTATCTTCACTGTGAAGAAAGAAAGAGGATGTTAATTTAATCAATTGTGATAAAATTGTTCCATGTATGAAATTTATTTGCTTAGTCCCCAAGCATCAGGTTTGCAAGAATGATGAAAAAAAACCCAGAAAACAACCAAAACAAAAAATCATTAATGAGAAAGACTTTTATAGCTAACAAACATAATTCTGGGTAAAAACCTTTTGAAAGAAATATGCTGTGTCTGTGTGGCAGTACTTTTGGTTTCATACTTGCTCGGAATTACTCTTTGCAGTACTAGAGCAGCTGGGTTTCAGAAGCAGCAGCAGCGCTCATGTGCTCGCCACAAAAAAAGAGTCTGAACATTCACTCTCCTCACTTCAGTGCCCTGCTGAAGCAGTGGGCCTGCTCCTGTTGCACTAAAAGCTGGTCTGAGAAGTCATATTTATGCTCAGATAGCTATCAATATCTGTGTTTGATCCCTAATAAGTCAGAACTATGAAGCTGTAATGCCAGTGAGATGGAAAAGCCATCTGATAGCTCTCAAACTGCTCTTCTTCCAGATGGTGCCTGTGGCACCAACTGTTTGAGCTGGGAGTTTTCAAGGCCCAATTCTTTTCTTTCTCAGAAGAATTTCTTTAGGCCCCTAAATAGTGATATCAAAACCCCAGATGAGCAGAAGAGTTTAAAATGGAGCTGACATAACTATGTATTAGCTGCATGTTTCTTAAAAAAGAAGTATAAATCAATTTAAAGTTTTACAGTCAATGTCTGAGAAAGTTGCCAGTGCACCCACAGGCCTTCTCATTGCTGCACACAGCAGCTCGACTCACCAGACTCACCAGTTGGATTCTGGCCACCTGCTTTATTTTCCTTTGCGTTTTTTTTCATCCTATTATATCCTGACCTCTCATTCAGCAATTATTTTGAATCATGCTGAGGACACTTTTTTTCTCTCCCTGTGGATTTCCTCCTGCTGATGCAAATGCATCTCAAAATACCATCTTCCAAAGTTATTAGATCCAGAGCTTGGTGATGTGCACTGGGCTTAGCTGAAATATCAGACCAGCAAAGAAAGAGGAAGAAATGAAAGACACCATGTAAATATTGACAGGTTGTTTTTATGACTATGCTATGATTATCCTTCATTAATTTGTCTATGCTTTCAGAAAGAGAGGAAATTGCTGAAAAGCAGAGTAGTATCTTTTGCAACAGATAACTGTGTGCTGGGATTGTTAAAATTTCTATTCAAGAAATCCCTCAAAATGAAAAAAAGAAAAAAACCCACTCTCTTACAGAGAGGCAGGTCTGTAATGTTTAAAAGTAACACCAGTGTGTTCTATATCTGCATCTGTAATTTGAGAATAAACACACTGTGGATAAGGTTAAAAACATAATCTTTTCTAACCATCTACCAGGCATTTATGCAGTATATTGTTTCTTTTCTGACAGTTAAATTACTAGTAATAAAGCTCTGCTACTGTGCCATGACAGTGTTTGTCCTCCAACCTGGCTGTGCAACTGCATCACCTGCTCTAAGCTCCACCAGCACAGTGAAGGCAGAATCTGGCCCTGTAACGTTTAGTTAATCAAACTGTGTTCCAGTAGCAGAGCTGATACCTTTCTACCCTTCCCTTACCTTGGTGCTGGAGGAATAAAGCAACTCAAACTAGTCAATTGGTGCAATTCTGAAAACAGATTTTCTGTGCACAAACTTGCCATCTGCACAATCATCCTTTTCCTCTTCAAGTAGCAAACAGCCAGAAGGTACTGAGCCCCCTCTCTGTGTTGCAGAGGGAAGAATCCCAGACATGGCTTTGGTAGCTGAGACCTGCTGGTTTTTTTAACCCCTTGAAGTATTTTCTAAAGATGCTCTTCTTTCCATGTGCTTGGCTGGTGCTATGGTGACCATGAGTGAATATATCAAGTTACTGGTATGGGAGTAGCCCTGCCAGGAAGCCAGAGGGCACAGTCAGTGCAAACTGTTTTTAGATGCCTGAACAGGCAGAGCTCTAAGTTGGGTGCCTGCTAAGTTAATAAAAGGACTAAACATTATTTCTCCTGCCTCCTGTGCGTGGACAGAACACAGCCTGTATCTGAGGCAAGCCTTTCTCCTGGACTGATGTTACACTTGACTAATTGGCCCTTACAACATTGTGTAAATAGCAATATTCTAAAACTACAGTTAGAATTTTTGAGTTTGGGTTCTGCTAGAATTGGAGGAGAGGACTTTTGAAAAACTGAAAGGGGAGAAAATAAGAAAAGAAGAGAACAGAGAAGCGCCCCAACATGGGAAATTTTCATGAAAAAAATGTGATCAGTTTATTTTCAAAGTTAAAGCAAATGAGCAGAGGGAAAGCTGCCCCTACTTCCTTTCTTCTTAGTGCTGAAAGAGATCTGTTCCTTGCTTCATGAAGGAGAGAAAATTATTTGAGTCAAGAAAATCAAGTTAAGAAGGTGACCTGCCAATTTACTTATTTTACTCTTTGCATTGTGGTATAAAAGATCCAGCTGCAAAGTGTACTGGTCTGTAAACTGAGACACTCCACTAGAAATTGTTCAGATTAAAAATGCTGAAAAACCCTGAGCACCATCCCAAATAGTAAAGTCCAGTATTTTATTAATTATAAGTGCCATGCTTTCCTCCTATTCCCAGATCATATGAGTTATAAAGTGGCAGCTTGTAGGTAAATTTCCGTAATTTCACACATAATATTTATTGAAAAGGTATTTAAATACATGAGTCATCTCTTAGGTTCACTTAGAAACAGCAGAGGACATGAAGTGCTCTCTTGTATTGAAATTTATACCTTTTTTCTTTTGAATTGTTAGAGCAATGTTAAGAAACTTGATAGTGTGGGAACAGCTGTTTCTTGGCTGTATATAGTATTGATTTGTAAGAGTAGTGATACAGAGCTGTTCAACTAATTAAGACATTGATAAAGCATCTTGCTAAAGGATGCCATTCTTCTCTTACCTAAACTGATTTGGTACTGGGTTTCTTGCTGAGTTGAGCATCCAACCCAAGCACAGTTAAGACCATGGCTACTGAGAAGAGCATCACCACACTGCTGACTCGCTCACTGCCGTGCTCATCTGACCTGGGAGCTGCTCCCCAGCCTTCTCCTCCCACCCTGTTCACAGGCTGGTGTCTGCCCAGGAACTGGGTTCTCTCACCAGCTCTCTGGCTTCATCCCCATCTCACTGGTACCTCTCTCAATAGCCTAATTTTGGCTCTGAGCTACCTCCAGTGCTTAGGTAGGATAAGGATAAGATTTCAGCCAGATGGATTATGAACAACATTTTCTTTTAAACGTTCTTGGCTCCAACCCCACAGAAGGTTGCTTTAGCCCAACAGAATAAAGTCCTGTCCTCAGACAGCTGAGCCAGTTGCCTTACTTTAGCATGCAGTGTAATTATTGTGCGTGTTCCATAGAAGGCGTTCCACTCACAGCTTCTGTTTTGCACCTGGAATCTGAGTGTGCTGCTGACATCAAGACCCAACAGTGCCTTATAAAGGCAGGTGAAGGCATTAAGAATCTGGAACTTTGTACAGTATCCTAAATAAACCATCTTTCATTTCTTTTATTTCACCCTGATAAGAGAATATAATGTCTATGCTCCACTGAGCTCTATGCTGGTGAGTAAAACTCTGTGTGAAGCTTATAAATTCATGCAAATAGATAACATTACTTTTTCCTACCTTGATTCAGATTATAAATCAATGATATTTAGTCCACCACTCCTTAAGAGCAATTCTGCAATCACATATTCATGCTGAGGAAAAGTTTTCAGCGAGATTCTTTTTAAGATAAGTCTTTGCCAGCTATTGGAAGTGCGATCACTGCAGAGTCACTAACATTTTCCTGCTCCATATCAAATGCATCATAAATCTGCCCAGCATCTTTGTCAGTCATTTAAAGTGTAGCAGACAAAAATAATATTCTTAGAATTATTACTGGAAGAATTTATGGTCTCTTATGAAGTGAAAGTGATTTTGATATATGAACAGCATTGGGAGGAACTATCAGTGTAAAAAGTCACACCAGACCTGTGTGTTTAATATTCTTGTCTTGCAGGAAGTAGTGGGAGTAGTATGTGAAAAAGAGTTCTTCACAAGTCAGAATCCTTAGGAGCTCTCTAGATGACTCTTCCTGCATTTTGTGATATTCTGCTAAGAGAAGGTTCCTCTTTCCCCTTCTTGAGCCTTTTTATGTCATAAACTGTGTGCACAAAGGCATGTGTGTAACAGCTCACACTGGTTGCTCAGCAAAGTATGTAGACTAAGATCAGGTACAAAACAAAGGTTTCACTCATGATGGTGGTTACAACTACAAATCTCAGTTCAAAATAATGATAATTATGAAAAGACAGGTATTCTTAAAACTGTCTCTGTTGTCAAAGGCTGGTTTATCTTTCGACACTATAATGAGATGAATACCAGAGAAGCCTTTGCATTGCCTTCACTCACAGCTTAACTGGAATCACAAACAGTTTTCATAATAAAGTACAGCCTGCAAAAAATTTGTATTCCGAGTGTGTGCACTGGCCCTGTTGTTCCAGACTGTACTTCTTTCCTGAAGTGTGCACTGACAAGCTCTTCAGTGTGTTTATTACTGTACAACACCGTGAGCCAACAGATGTTTATTATTGGCTGTGCAATAGGTCAATGCAGAGTTTCACCACAACAAGGTGCATTCTGGTACAGGCTGTGCCTGAAGGGCACTATCCCATATGGATCAGCTTAGTGGGGAGAAGAACCTGCATCTTAGTAGGGATGTGCTAAGCACCCACCTCAGCCTCAGGGGAGAGCAGGTAAAGTGCCAAATCCTGTCCTTGTAGTCTCCAAACACAGCCACTCTTGATCTGTACCTGGCCTTTTTCCAGGCCTCTGTGGTGGAGGAAATCCTCCTCATGTCCTGCCTCACTCCATATGGCTGTACTAAGGCCAACTGCAGTTATTGATATGTGTGTTATGCAGAATAATTACATCTATGTAACATAATCAATACATGTGTATTATACCTGTTATGTTCATACAGCAAAGAGGCAGCCATAAAAACACGCACCAGACTGCTCTGTACAAAGAAGACAGATGGTATTTATTCTATATTAATTAATATTGCATGCAGAATTTCCTCCCTCTTTAAATATCTTGAACATCCTTTCTCAAAATTTAAATGTACACATACAGATTCTTTTTGTTTTGACAGCTGACTGTTGTATTTTATCTCCATTCAACATAGGTGGCCTTGGTTTGTTCTTACAAGTGCTTTCTTGTGTATCTTCAGTCTAGCTGTCGTTATTATAGTTTTCCTTTCTACTTAAATCAAGCTAATCAATTGATTTTATCAGTTTAAAGATGGAAAGCAAACAACGGTGCAAACCCTCCTGAAATTTGGAGAGTTAATAAATTTGGTTTGACAGCATTTGTGTCTGCAGGTTTTGGCTTCACTGGCCATCACCTTATTTAACGGTTTATTTTTTCTCAGACACATTTTTCAGAATAACATTACACATAAGGATGAAATGCAGCCACTGATGAAATTTTATTGTTCAGTGTAACTTGTTTACAAACGCTCCTGGAGACACGTGGTCTTTGCCTGCCGTTGTAGTTTTACACTGGAACATTTCTGCCTTACAACTAGAGCCACACACAGACATGGCTAAAAACAAAAAAGTGATGGCACTATAATGGATATTCCAATGTCATTGCTTTAAGGGATATTTTAAAGGAAAGTAGGCCAAAAACTTGACCTATTTTAAAAGACATGGCAATCTGTTCTTTTAAAAAATCTTTCACACTTCATTGAGTCCTTCTCTGTCTCCTATACCATGAAAAATGTTGTACAGTAGCAAGATTCAGAATTCTTCTGTCTCTACTGTTACCCATATAAACAAATATTGCAAGGTGAAATCTATAGCTTAAGAAATTTATTTTTCTCCATCACTGATCTTGAAAAAGAAATCATCTAAAAAATTACAAATGCATACATTGAACCAATTAGGTGTAACTAACTAAAATTGCTACATCACTGCATTTTCTCCATAGTGTTAGTTGCAATGGATTCATTTGGCAACCAGGAAGTCTTAGGATCCATAAAGGATTTTTGCTTCTAGGGACTTCAGTGTTTTGAATTCGAAAACCAGAAGCAGTGAGCCATATTTCTCAGTTATTTTGCTGTTTGAAATCTGGCTGTGAAACTCTGTTTACTTTGTGTTGGACTCCTGCCAGAGAAGGCCTGGTTTTAGCAGATGGTCGTGGAGCGGAGGCCAGACGTTTCCTGCTGCGTCCTGACGAGGCACTGATAGCAGCGCTCCCAGGCACGGCACTGATGCCTCCAGCAGCCACTGAGGCTGGAGAACAGGCACTGCTGACAGAAAGGTTGTGAAGAGTCCATGAAGCGGCCCCTGAGGCAAAAGATTTTGTCGAAAAGAGGGTCCTGAAATGGTGCTCAGAAGTGATGGAGCTGTCAGACAGAAGATGAGCAGGGGAAGAACTGGAGTTTTGAACAAGAGGAACTGAACTGAAGTGCTAAAACCAAATGGGCACAAACCAGTACTAAGGAGATGTGATGGCTTTGATCTTTGACAGGACACTCCTCTGTCTTGTCAAGAAGAGCCTTGAAAGAAGAAGGTCCAAATGGAAGGCTTTACTGTGATGTGAGTTTACCTGTCTGCTCTACCGTCACTGTGTGCAGGGAGCATTTTCCTTTCCCCCATTTCTGGGGGGAACAACTTCTCTCAGAACAAATATCCTTAATATGTCTTCAGGCTGGGTTTGATCTTTCAAGATGCTGCCTGCTCTCAAGATGGGGAGTCAAAGGGCAATGCCGTAATCACAAGCACTTGAGTATCCCTGGACTGCTGCCTTGGCAATTTGTGTACAGGAGAAAATGCAAACAAATTTCTCAGGAGGCTGTATGACTTGGAAATCTTCCAGAAATCCTTCAGGCATCACTAAGATTAAGGACATCCATAGTTTTTCTGGGGATTCAGATCTTGAACCAATGTAGCTAAAATTCATGGTTCCTATGCCATATGGCTCTGTTTGGAGATTTGGTGCTCACCCATTCCCTGCTATCAGATACCTGGAGCCACTGCATTAGTGTGTCAGGCAATTTGGGTGATGATTTTGTGCAGGTGGCAAGGCCCCTGTGCACTGTAGCTGACCCTTTCCTTGCACTCCAGCCAATCTACAGGTAGGCAGTGTTGGATTTTGAATGCTTGTGCCTTTCTATTCAAAAGGAAAGAAATCCCAGGAAGACTGAAGAGTTGATTGCTTTGTTACATGTCACTTGCACATATTTCTCCCTCCTTGGCCATTATTCACTCAGAATCTCCCCAAAACTGAGTCTCCAGGTCAGCATAAAAGACAACTGACCAGGTCAGGCATCTGCATAGGGGTCTGACTGAAAATATTTTCCCTCCGAGCTTCTATCTGCAGAGCATCAACATCCAACAACCCCAAAAATGGGGAGAAAATGGTTTAAAATATCATTCAGCCAAGTACCAAACTCTGGTATTTTTTTCAGTGAGAGCCCTTCCTTCCTATTTCAGTCTTGTACAGGACAGTCTGAATCACCACTTTCATGACCCACTGACCTAGTCTATGTAGTTTTCTTAGGCTGTAGTAGTTGCTGCCTTTTTCTACCTTATTGACTTCTTCCAACTTGAGGACAAGAATGCAGTATCTAGGAACACCACACTCCATTTTTAATAGCTCAGCAGCTGAGCCTATTTGACATTACACTGAGGCAAAGATTTATTGTACTGTACAGAGAAGACAGTCTACAGAGATGAAGTTTCAAAGTACCTGTATCATCAAAGAACATGGATAGACCTTGGGAATTTAATCTGGTCATCATAACTTATGAAATGCAAGTGATCTGTGTCTTACCCAGATGCAAAATGCCACATCCTCCTCTGATCAGCCATGGCGAGCCATAGCCAATGCTGGGAGCCTGGGCCTTGCTGTCTTGCACCTCATGATCGTCCACATCCGCACAGAGGAAGGGCTCATATCCTGTTCACTAGCACCCTGAAGCTGCCATGCAGACGTCTGAAGCCTGTTTCCATCACTAGGCAGAGGGGTGGTTAATGCTCTTCCTTTGCTGGAGAAGGATTCATGACTATGCTCAGACTTCCCCAGGACATTTTTAACATTTCCTGTTATTTGCCAAGTGGCCATACGATGCACCACACAACACTCATTCCCATTCCAAACACATACTGCAAGACCCAGCAAAACTTAGAAAATTTCTGGTCAAGCAGGGTTTCATTGCAATTAAAGTAGCCCCCTTTTCACTGTCCAGTTTGAACACAGACCAGTTTCTTTTGTCAGCTGGGATGATGTGAGTTTGAAGCTGAGCAAACTTTTTTTTTTTTTTTAAATAATAATTGAAACCATAAAAGCTGAAGTTTTAAAAATTTGTTAGGTGAATTACTACTTACTGCAGTTTGATTTTACAGATACTACACATGAATGGAGGTAAGAAAATAAACAGAACCAGAGTGAAATGTCTTGGGCATAGTTCAGGATAGACAGAGACAGACATCCCTAGGGAAGAAGAGTTGCAAAAAGGCATCAAAATGGAGTTCACTGAACTGGTGTTTAAAGCTTTTGGGAAGTGTCTTTTTTTAGCAAGCCTTTAAAGTCAATTATCCTCAGAGAATGTGCTTCATGTTGTCTTGAGGATAAAGATAGTGAGATTTCATAATTTATCTGGCTCATAGCTCTGAGCGTGCAGGTCCCTGGCCCTGTGCTAGACAAGAGGTGGCAGATGCCTCTCTGTGGACAGGAGAGTGGGAAAAGTGCCTTCCCCTCAGTGCTGGCTGCGAGCGGGAGAAAGGGCAGCGAGGCCTTCCTCCCTGAAAGTGAGAGACACTGTATTCCCCTCCTGCCAGACACAATTCATTATGGAAAACAGCAAAACAAAGCCACGCTAAAGTACAGCAGAAAAAATCCTGGAAAATAGGTTAGACAGTACTTAAGCACAACTTTTCCCCACAGAGAGGGCTTGTGTTAGATCCAAAGCTCCAGAAATGGAAGGAAAATAAACAGAACTTTTGGAATTAACCTGGCAAAATGGAGTTGGCTCCCACCTGTCACAGGACTGCACAGTGGAGATCGTCCTCATGCAGACAGCCGGCTCTTTCTCCAAACTGGCTCTTTCATTCTCTTTTGAAGATCGTCCTCAGATGAATGTCTGTCCAGCACAGGAGACTTGCAGTGCTTTTGAGTTCGAAAAGACAGGAATTTTAGCACTAGTACAGCAACATCAGTTTCTAGACAAGTAAAATCTGCCTGCAGAAGGAGAGAGGAAGCCCCCGCCTACTCACAGTTCAGCTGCTGTGCTCTTCAACAAGGGCAGATGTTTGGAAAATGGGAAAGAACAGGAAAGATCCTGGTCCTGCCAACACTAGTCTGGTTTCTGCCATGCTTAAACTTTCACACATGTCTTTCTTTACAGTAATGGAACTTAAAATTAACTCCTTTGTATTACTTTTGGTGTGTTTCTTATGCAGTGCTGACCAGGAGTTAAATCTCTGCATCAAATGAAGGTTTTCAGAACCATTAGGTAAAAGAACTCCAGCAGATGGTTGTAGTGGTCCTTGGTGAATAATCCCTGGAGATCTCCAGTCAGTCCATCTCATAGCTGTTCATCTCATAGAGGTTAAATAATTCCCTTCAGTATCTTCAAGTTAATTCTGTCACCACGAGCTCTTTGTCAGCACAGTAATTCTGGACCTATTTGTTCTTTGCTGTAGTTACACATGGCCATGTAAACTGTGTATGAGTTGCCACTATCTTTGTCCATCTTGCAGAGGTGCATGAGACTGCACAAAACACGAGGCAAATTCAGCTGGTTGTGTGGGAGGCAGCCAAAATGGCCCCCACTGATGAGCCTACGAGTGTGCAAAGGGCAAGACTCCCCGCCCAGTGTGGAGAGAGGCACGTAACAGACCCGTGCCAGTGCCGGGAAAGCACCGAGGGAGAAGGACTCCCAACAGGGAAAGGCTTGTGGAGAGCAGAGTGGGAGCTTCTCTGCTGTACTTATACACAACACAGCCCCATTACTTTTAAGTATCACAATGTGAAAAAATGATAATTTTTTTATTTACTGCTAGGCCTGAGAAGGAAGTCTCTTCTTTACACAAAGCAAGATCTCAATCTCATTTGGGGCTTTTGTGGAATATTATTTTGGGCCAGATGCTCAAACTTAGCAATAACAGGCTTATACTTGAAGCCTCACACCAAAAGCCACAGAAAAAAAATGAAGAAGTTTTTTTTATAGAACAATTAATTGATAGTGAGATATGAGAGCATAAACATAACTTTTGAAGCCCATGGACCATTTTGACCACAGAAATGCAACCTGTGAGACTGGCTCACTTGTTTAATCTCTGTACCTGTTTAATCCTGTTCTGCCCTAAAACACCTGATGTGATTTCAGGGTGGCACTGGTGGCCCTTGGGTGCCACCCTGGTGTGGTATTGCAGATTTTGCAGAAGAGAAGTGACTCTTTTTTTTTTTTTTTTGGTCACATGATGCCCATACAGCTGTAAATAAATGGGATTAAAAGGACACATCTGGGAACTAAATTCATGAGGAACTAAATAATAAACTTGTCTTCCAGCTGCTGGTTTAGACTGAAAGCAATACTGAAATGATGTGTATTTTTTACAATTTATTGTAATGGTCTGTGATCCTGCAAACATGATGCACATCTGTTGAACTTGATTGTGAGGTGTAGGACCATCAGTTTTAATCTGGGGCAATATATAGGCATCGGCCAGAATGATTTTATGGCTTGGCTCCCTGTGGGTTAAGTTCTGACGGGGCAGATGTGACAGAATCCAACAAAATATCTCAACAGAAGCAACCCTGTCTTTGTTAATACAGTTGCTATTAAGTGGAAATTGCCACAAAACTAGAAAACATCACCAAGGACATTCACCCTTCCTGTGCCAGTTTACCTGCTTACTGATGTTGTTTTCTTGCAAAAAGCATAGCAGTTAGTATTTAAAATGGATTACTTTTCTGTTTACTTCTGATTAAAGTCTTTACTTGTATTATTTTTTCTGCCTTATTTTTTAAATGACCTTCAGAAATTTTGAATTATCATTAAAAAACATTTTTAATAACAACCAGGAACAAGAAAGTTTAGGTTTTTTGTTCTGATGAAAGGTTTTGTAAAGGGAAGATCACCATCACTGTCATAGCCATTAATGTTCTGATTTTGGAGCAGTGGAGACGTAAGCAAATATTTATTTTTGAAAGGCCTTTGCTTCGGTTGATGACAAAATGCTCATCTTCTAAATTTAGCAATGCTGTGTCTCCATGTGTATATTTTTATTATTAGTCACCTTTAAGCCCACATTTTCTGTGATCAGCACAGGCTAGGGAGTCACTGCATCCTTGTGTCAGAGAGGGTACCCGCACGTCCATGCCCCTGCCAACTGGGCTGAGTGTCCAAGTTGTGAATTCCAGTGGGAACAGACCAGAGTTGGAGTGGCTGGGTAAAGAGGGGCGACGGGGAGGCAGCTTGAGCAGGCTTTGTTACCATAACCCTAGAGGGAAGAGAAACAATAACCATGGAATATCCAGAGCTGGAAGGGGTCCACATGCCTCATCGAGTCCAACTCCTAATAATGACTTTAATAATGGTCACCTTGTATCATAGTCCCTGAATTTAGGTATTTACCTGTCCACTACCCCAGGCTGTGCAGTTCCTCCGGCTTTTCTCATTAATGGCCACGACCCCAAGGAGCAGAAATATGGCTCGTGCCAGTAGTTCAGAGAAAGCAGTTGTGGTAGATGAACAATTTCAATTTTGGGAAAACGTTTTCACAGAAAAGTTGTGGGTAAAGGGGGTTGGGACTAATGGCAGCCCGGCCTCACTTATGTCTGGGGGATACACAGGAAGCCTGCGGGCAAGCGACGGCCCGGCCTACCGCCGCCCGTGCCGGTGCCTGGCTTCCCCAGGGCCAAGCGAGCGCGGCAGCACTTGTTATTTTGTTACGAGCCGCGGCGGAGGGCGGGCCGGGCGCGGGGGCTGCGGGGCGCACCCGGCCGCGGTGCCGCAGCTGATGTAATGCTGCTGCCGCCGCAGCGCCTTCACGTGTCTGCGGCGCGCCCGGCCAGCGGGGCACGGCGTGTGCCGCACGGCGTGTGCGCTGTGACACGCGGGGACACACGCACACACGTGTTGTTTGCGCCGCCGGGCCGCTCCGGGCGCAGTTCACCCCCCTCCCCACCGCGGCGGGGGTCGCGGGGCTGACGGAAGGGCCGCTCCCCCGCTCCGGCTGCGCTCGCCGCCCCCGGCCCCAGTCGCGGCCCCGG